>KN886128.1:68618-79574 GCA_000934455.1 Apostichopus parvimensis
AAATAACAACAGTTTTCCCAGCATCGTCTCATTTACATCTATTTCAGAGTTCTCCATATAGCCTAAACATGATCAATAAAAGTGTTAAATAAAAAGAAAAACAAATGATAATAAAGAGTGCCAAGTTCTTTGCGGAGACAATAACAGATGAATACAATGCAAAATAAATTAAAAGTGAAATTATAGGATTACATAAGTGGGATAAACACAATTCCTGTAATGTTATTAGTCGCTTCCAAGTATTCAAAGAATTATTATTTTTTTATATATTGCTAGTGGTTTTTATCATACATGGGGCGGTAGTTACTTTTTAATACCTAGTACCATATATCTTTACAGTTAGTGTACACTTTTGTTTTTTTCTGACTTTACATAAATAAATTTAAAAAAAAAAGATTTTGATTACAAATTTTGATACAAATGAAAGCGGACTACTTGAAATATTTCATATTTTGAAATTTGCTTTTCCTATTTAATGCTGCTGGGGAAAACGTTGTATCCTATGACACTGAAATACAGACAGATTGGAGTAAAACATATACGCTACTTTGCCATTATGGAGTAGATTGATACAGGAATATACTAGTGGCTGACAATAGGACCTTAGGGAAGACAAATACATTTCACCCGACTAGTTGGAAATTGAAACCTCCAGATTAAACCACTTGGTTGATTCTCATTACATTTCGCAACAGAAACATGCGAATGACTAGTGCAATTTCAGTAATGTCTGTATTATGTTCTGTATGTATGCATGTATGTATGTGTGTATGTAGAAAAAGTTTTTAATTTTTCTTATATCTAAATTATGGTTGGCCTAGGTTTTATCTATTTATGATACTATTTTTCAAGTCTAGACCTAAGAGTTAATATTTACATTTATACTTGACAAGACTTTCTTGTGTATTGACAATAACGTTGTGCGTAAGCAACCGTATGAGTCAGTGTTCTGGTGATCGGAGGTGTACATTACAAACACAAAAAAGCTGTTCTTAACATATTCTTTCTAACTCTTCACACAATGGCAGGGTTTATCACATCTTGAGAAGTTACAGTTGGTTTGCAAAACAACACCAAAAAAGAGTCAACCTAGACATAACATACTTTTCATACCCAGATGTATCTATTTTGCATATAAGAAACAGGGCTGAAGGTTTTCTTTGTAGGAATCATTGAAGCTAATTAGTCTCCTACTGATGAGAATAAAAAAAAAGTTCAAAAGTTTGTTTACTTCTTTATGTGTGCCAGATTGGAACGTCACCTATGGGGACCTAATATCTTGCAAGCGGGTATATTTTTCAGTCTAAAGCACTGATCGCAGCGTTGAGCAACATATTGAATACGAGAGATCATTGTTTGACAATGTCTTTTAACATAACTAACATAAGGAAAGCTTTCCTGTGCAAACGACAAAGTTTTTGCTAGTAACAGAAAGAGAGAAGGTGGCGCATTTTGTTTGTCCATCTACAGCGTTGAGCAAGACGAAACAGTTTCTATTTTCTACGGGGTATCCCAGAGACAATCTTCAGAGTTTTTTCGTTGTTGAGGGTCCGAGGGTTAGACTCCTCAGCTGTTTGGGGGCAAGAGGTTGCCTTCTCATCGGTGACAGTGCCTGTGGGGAAGAGAAAAAACAAAAGTTTATGCTGCAGTAACCAGCCACCTACAAAATTCTGAAAATGGATTGTAGAGATGCACTAGATAAAAAGAAAAAAAACATTGACTGAAATAAAATATTAATTAAATTAATTTGATAGAAAGTAATGCCAAAGTATAAATAATTCATAACAACTAGTGACAGCAGTTTTGGTTGTTTTTGGTATTGATTTTTCTATGCAGACATGTCCCTTCTTAGCTAAAGAAACTTACAATAATTTCTACTATAGATAAACTGTTGTAACGCATACAAGATGAGTTGTTCAATAATGGACGTAGCTTTTCGGAGGCAACGGGTTGAAATTAATGACTCCAGTCAATGACACTTGTCCCCATTCATCGTTGAAGTGGTGATGTCCACTGTGGACGCTTGTCCCTATTTTATTTATAAACACTGATGTGTGCGACATTCAGTGTAGTAGCTCGGCAAACTACAAGAGAATCCAATGCGAGGAATAATGTTAAAAAGATTTTCTGTAGCAGTTTCTATGGCTCGGAATTTCCACTCTTATCAAATTCTATGATCGTTTTGTAGAAAACACTGATGACCCATCTTTGCACTTTTACAGTTAGTTTTGCAAAGCATTTTGCCGATCAGAATATTTACTGAAGTGGCTTGGACCATTTCCAGAGTTCCCTGCTAGTATTTACCTTCAGTGTCATGGTACCTCCCAATCTCTTGTTTATCCTCCCCAGTTGCTGTGGTGTTATTTTGTCCCCGGTCACTAAGGGGCTGAAGACAGTGGACACGCTGGACACCGCTCGATTGACGGACCTCCGAGGGGTCTTGTTGAAAGAGAATGTCCTTCCGACCTTCTTGGTGGCTTTTTTAGCAGCTCTGTTAATAAGATAAATGAAGTCCACGAATGAATGCTCTACAATTTTGTTTTCCGATCTGCCATTAGAAATCAGCGACGATCACGATCGTGTGCTTGACTCTAAGGTTTTTTTTTGGGGGTGTTTTTGGCTAAGCAAGTTTTAGTGAATGCATTGATTCCATCTTTTACATTTTTGACACTAATATAGAATTTACAAATGCAGGAGATAAACAACAGTAATACAGCAGCACACGAGACTTTATTCACGATTAAATAAAACTTAAATTAAATAGAAAAAAAATTAAATAGAAAAAAATTAAATTAAATTAATTAATTTTTTTTTAAATTGGGAGGAGATTCCTAAGAAACTTTAATGTAATTTAATTGAGAACTCATAAGGAAAAGTTGGAATATGCAATAAATCAATTAAAGATGAAACAAGGAAAAACAAGTTCAATTGAACTTACTGTGGTGTCAGGAATGGCTTAAGAAGCCCTGAATTTCAACTTGATATATGCAACTTTTACAATAAATGTTTGATACTTTAAGTTTTGAACTGAAACTGTACAGTGTGTTGCAAATCAGACATTTCTTGGAAGGACTGGAAATAAATGAAAATTGTGCAAGACATGGATTCTTAAATATTTGCATACCCTAAATGTATAACAATGATTGTATTGTTGTCACACTCACCTGACGGCTTTGTTTATTGTTCCCTGTTCGTACTTTGTCTTTGTTATTTCCAACTCTTCAGGGTCGATGGTACAAAGAAAATTATCCTAAAAATGAAACATAAGACATAATAAGAAATATTAGAAATTAAAACGATCAAAAAAACTATGAATATTTATTTTATTCTACTATAAGGCTACCACTGTGATTGGTCAAATCAAATCACAACTTGGTAAAAAAGCAAGACATACCTGAAAATGGATTAAAGACTGATTGACTGAGAACAAAAAATACAAATATGCAGAAGAAAAACTGAAAACGTTTGAGACTGACCACATCGGTTTTACAAGTCGCCGTAGCGATGTGATGACAGAGGGTTTTTAACCAGTCCGCCTTGGCTTCATTTCCGGTCGCAAGAGCAAACATGTAGAGGCGATCGAGACGAGAGGAACTCTCCATTAGCGGTTTGCAGAGGAGTGCGAATGCACTGTGACACGCTGTCGAGGGGGGAAAGGATATAGAATGACATCAAAATGAAACTGGTTAGGCTGAATACTTTGAGTAGTGTATGATTCTAAGTGTTGCTTACAAGATCTGAAAGGTAATGGTTGTTTCTTATCCATTTCATTATTCCATTGACTTTGCATTAATTACCAATGTTTGCTTCTAGTGACTCACACATGGGAATTGGGTAGCAGACGATACCCGAGTTTTGAAACTTTGACATACAGAAAAATTGTGTGGACGTCAGTAGTGAATGGTATGTGCGACATCAAACTTTTGTAGTTGTTTTACTGGTTGACAAATGTATATTTGTTGAGACACTGTTCATTTGTTTGAAAAGATATTTGGACATTTCAGGAGCAAAGTGGCTTTTGTTGGGCTAAGATAAAGGACATTTTCAATTTGAAAGTGTGAACAGTTTTTTTGTGCTTACTGTTGAGGGCATACTTTGTTTTAAGAATCAGTTCACTTTTTGACATGAATATCCAAAGAAAAAATGAACATTTTGAAAAGAAAATTCATGAAAATCACCAAATCATTTCTTTTTTTTATTGACGACGAAACAACCCTTCCTTTGCACTTACTCTCTGTTTCGTTGACGTCCAAGACCCTTCTGATATGTGAGAGTGGTAACAGTTCGATGTGTTTGTGAGTTTTCTGACTCGGTTTGGTGGTCGTGTGTGGACTTTTATGGGAAGATGCATACTTACTCCTCTTCTTACATATCTGAGAAAGATAAAAAAAAATTAAAAAATTAAAAAAAATTAAATCCTTCAAAATTCCCCAAAAAATCTTAAAATACTGGGAGATTTACTTCGAAATTTATCATTATCATATCTTTCCCAAATTTACATAACAAATTAACATAACAAATAATTTACATAAAAATACATAACCAAATTTGCATAACAAATTCTTGCCTCCAGTGTGTCTGAAAACAGTATCATGGAGACGCTACTGCCCTTCTCTGTGAAGTTATCTCCTTTCCCTGTATGGCTGTCCGCCAGCTCTATAGCTTCGATGCGCTGAATGAAAGTTCTGTGGGCGGAGAGTAAGTCCGCTGGGACGCCCTCTATATCGTTGATGATGTCAAACAATTGCGTACGGCACTCTGCCTTCCTCCTGTCCTCGTTGATGTGTCTATTTAAAGAAGAAGGAAAATATAGGTTATTATTTGGCAAGGTTACAAATGATGAAGACTTAAAAAAATATAAAAAAAATATGACAATTAATTTTTTTTTCACAAAATGTGATAATTTTCAATCATACCAAGGTGCAGTGGGATGGAGCTCGGTTAGGAAAGGTAAGTCATGTGAAGTATGTTATGTAAAATAACATCTATACATACTATCTCAACATCATAACATACTATCAACAGTGTGGACTCATGAAACTGACCGGGAATGGGGGGAGGGGGAGAGAGAGGGGGGCAGCATCAGAGCCCGGAATGTACTTTTGAACATTTCTTTCACTTTTAGCATTCTAAATTTTGGGACCAAATACAAATGACATTGAAAGGTCATCAAATGCACACCATTGATTTTATCTTGAATCCAAATTGTCTTTGGTCTACTTTATACTTTAGTAGTTTTATTTTAAACCAAGGAATACTGACCTGGATTGAAATGTACTCATTTTGCCACATTAATTTTAGATCAAGTTTACTCAAGTTTTTACCCAAAAAAATTGTACTAAAAATTGTGTGTACTTACTCTGCGACACCCTTCAAGGACTCTAGAGCCTTCTCCAAATGTTTGTGATCTGGATGACTCGAGTCTGTTCTCTTGAATAAATCTGACCAAGAAAATGACAAGAAATTAAAATATATTAGAACAGAAAAATAATTCATACTTTATATAGATCACCCAAAATAGTATTCATCTGTTCTCTCTTAGAATCAATTAACCACTTTCATTGATCAACAACTCTTCCTTTTTCCTAAACACTTGGTAATTCTGGATACACACAATCATAAAATAAGGTGAGCATATTTAGTGTAGTTCTATGATAATCCTGCAATCCTGTAGGCCATGTTTGCAAAATGTTTAGACATTGCCTCTATTAGTGGATACCAACCTTGAATCATTCAGCTAACAACTGAGATTTTATTTTACTAAAAGAACCCTCACAAAAAACCCTTACGAAAAAAACCTGCTTTGCGATTCTTTTTTCTTTGTAATAACTTTTTTAACCCAAAACTTTCACAAAAACCTGCTTTGGAATTCTTCTTTTTTGATAAGTATTTTAATCCAAAACCTCACAAAAACCTGCTTTGGAATTATGTTTTTATTATACCTGTTTTAACCCAAATCCCTCACAAAAATCTGCTTTAGAATTCTTCTTTTTTGATAAGTATTTTAACCCAAAACCCTCACAAACACCTGCTTTGAGTTTCTTGTTTTTAATCAGTTTTTAACCCAAAACCCTCACGAAAACCTGCTTTTGTATCAGATCGGTGATTTTGTCGGTATCGTACAACGTTACCAAAAACAAACCTGAAAGAAGAAGGATCATGCTTGGCAGTCTCTGGACTGGACGAATCAAGAGTTCTGTCAGACCCTGCCTCCCGCACTCTGGTTTCGACTGACAAATCTGTGTAATTGAACAAAAAGCCATAAAAAGAGAGAAGAAACTTGTTATGAAATATCAACCTGCGAACCTCAAGAAAAGATAAATGACCATTACTCAATGTAATATAGAGACAATTTCAGTTGAAGACATGTTGCTGCTGTTTTCAATTTGTGGAGTGGGGGCGGGGAAAGAATATTGTAAACAAAATTTTATGAGAAAAAGACATTCAGAATAAATATAATATTGACATGTAAAATGCACTTTTTCTAATACACTTTGACTATGTGAGTGCAGGCATTCTATGTTTGAAATAAGACCACTGTCTGACCCTCAAGACTGACTCTCAAAGCCATATGGCATATGTCCTAACACCCCCCCGCCCCGACAGGTTTTCGTTTTTGATATGGTAACAGTCTGCATGTTCTGATTCAAAGCAGTGGTTGGCAAACTGTTAGGCCCACTGCCAATGATATTCCATGAGAACTGCATCATGATCTGAAAGAAGACCCATTTCCGTCAGAATTGAACTCCATCGGCAAGCTCTGAAAAATGTACATAAACTTTATCGAACATCTGGAAAAATCCAGAGATCCACCGAGAATTTTTGCAAACTGCTTTTAGATCAAGCCCCATATTTTGCAGATAGTCGGTCTGTATGATACAACTGTATAAAGACTACCTCACCCACACACATAATCCGTCATGGGCATAACTGGGTGATTAAGATAAGCCATCTTACCTTCAAGAAAGCGTGAAACCTTGGTAATTCCTTGTCACATTTCTGTATCGTGTGCTTTGTCATTTCAAAGTAGTTTACAAATGGAGGGTAGGCTTCTCTCATATCGTTAGCCTGAAAGTTCGACAAATTTGAATAAAGATCAGAAAAGACGTTTTATTTCAAACCGGTTGTACGTATCCTAGATATACCGTAACATTTAAAGGATACATAATGTTGTTGGTAAGCTCGATTAACATTGCAATGGGACAAAACTTTCACAGTTTGTTTCAAATTTTTCTCCCTGCTCCAGTCGTTGAATAATGTTTAGCAATGTTCAAAATTCCATGGACGAGTCTCCCTCAAAAACATGACCTTGCTTCGTGAATGTAGGTAACATACACATTGAAGGAATTACGTAGTACAAAATGAGAATCAATTTAATGTCACGTAACAAATGTTCTGTCAATTAAAGTACACTGTCGTCAATATTTACAATTTATCAATCACGTTCTAGCCTTCTGTGACTTACGTGTTTGACGATTATCGCGCCGATGCTCTTCTCCTCCGAGAAGTTGCGTAAGAGCTCCTCGAGGTCGACCTTTAACCTCTGATGCACGGCGCAGATGTCTGGTATTTTACTGAAGATGGTTTTGATGTCTCCTTTGGCTAAGATAGGTCCTCCTGTCTGCTCTTGTTCCAGTGGTTCTTTGAAAACCTGTCCAGAAAGAACAGGGGTCATTGAACAATTTAATGTTGTCATTATGTTACAACAGCGATTCTACAGCTATTGCTGTGAATTTGGCCAATTTACAAAGTCAATCTTTGCAAATATCTCGATTCAATCATTTACAGCTCTGACAGTATCGCTCAGTCTCCTGTTGCCAGATATATCCATAAATGTTATCGCAAATAAATATATTCATATCACTGCTATAAATGAGAAAAAATACTATTATCTTAAAGAATTTACCTATCGATAAAAATATGTGGCAGCAAACTTTCAATTTGATCTTCAAACAATTCAGTGTTGCCAGCAGATCATCTCTTCAAAACATCCCATCATTTCTTCCCCACCGCACTCATCCCCTTCCCCTTCCTGTTACATTGCCTCTGCCCCACCTCCCTCAATTCCCCTCTCACCCCCTCCTCAATTCCCCTCTATCCTCTCCCTTCTCCTCCCACTGTAGGCCTTGTGAGAAGCTTTAGTGTAACATGCATTTTCTGCCATCTTCTATTTTGAAAACACAACTGACACTGATATTTTATCACTTCCTCGTACTGACAATCCATCCACCTCATTACACCATTCTTCTTTTCTTCGTCATCCAAAGCACAAACTATTGTAGCTACAAATATCATGAAAACTACAGGTGTCTATAAATAACTCACTGTTAAAATGGTTTCCAAAATCTTCACATAGTTTGTCTCTGTCTGCAGCAGTTCCATGGCGGTCATGTGACGTTTGGAGGTCGGCATGATTGACGTCTGCATGAGCGAAACATCCTGGGCCGTTCTACTCGGGGTGGACAACTCTGGCGTTTCTAAGAAGGCGAGAAGACAGAGGTTAGATTGAAGAGGGCCGAACTGTGCGATGAAAAGCTTTGACTAGACAGTCCAACAAACTAGTATTGTTCCTTTTGTTTCAAGAATCACCTTGGATCGCTGGTTTTGCACCAGCTTTACTAAACATTCTGAATATCCATCAACATTAAGATATGAGGATTGAGAGCAGGCAAGGCTATGTTTTTCAAATTACTTATTTTTGGTGTTGCTTGTAGCAGTTATGCTCCCGTCACATCAAATGATAAAATTCAATGTTTCGATGGTTAATTTCACCCAAAAATTATCAGAAGTATTTCAACTGTAATTTGGATTTCTAATTGTTGTTGATAATTTTAACCAAAATGTAACAAGGTTTTTCCCAAAAGAAGATTGCAAGATAACCTCCCCGAGATTTTCAGCAAACGACTGTGTCATCAGCGAGCCGAGTCATCAGTCCGTTCAATTCTAAAAGAAATTTTTTCTGGACACATGCTACGAGCAGGGCAAGAAATGTCATTTTCGTTCACAATTTTAGTGTAGATTTGAAATTAAACTACCCAACCTAATAACTGGCATTTTTAATGGATTGAAATTTTTACAAAAAATGAAAAGAAGATTTGCTTAGCTTCTTTTCTTAAATTTTACTAACCTGCGAAGAAGGTATTGTCTGGTGTTTGGGTCGCGTCCAGAATAGAAGAACAGGACACTGACATGGCATCCCTGGCACTTGACCGCCTCTTACAAGGAGGAAGAGGAGATTCCTGTTGGTCAGCGGTCTGGGATAACGCCGCAATGCTGTCCTTCAGTCGCCTTTTCCTGCCACTATGGATGCTTGTAGGTGTCATCTTGAAGGTTCTGGGAGTCTTTGCCTAGATGGAAGCAAAAAGTGCCGTTACGATGAAAAGAAAATTCGTTCTTGTTTGTAGCATATCAGCTATTTATGCCAAAAGACATCAGATATAATGTGAGTGACTGTGGCGGGCATCCCCCAAAAACAGAAGCAAAAAAGGAAAAACACAAAAAACAAACATTAATACAATCCTGGTGACAGAAAAAAATGATGGGAAAGAAATAACTCACCATCTCAAATTTGTAGATGTGTTCATCAGCACATGCATCAATCTGAATACTTGCCCAGAACCACTGAAAATTGAAGATGAAACACAGGTGTTTTTTTTGTATACAACTACTGGGTACTTGCTTCAATGAATCACTTCAAAGCATGAAAATTTTGTCCAACAATTTTCATGAGTTTATAACAAGATGACTTTTAATAAGGCAAATTAATTCTTATTTTGTTACAACTATTTTCTCACCACCTAATTGTGTATGCTATATTTTAGAGCTATTTTAAATTATTCGCTGTAGAATGATCAAGATGTCTCCTTACCTCCTGTTTGACGATACGAGGACAGCAAATCTCAGTTGTTAATTCCTTGATCACGTTTTCGTCTATGACGAGGTGGGTGCAGGTCGGGTCACCGACCGGTGAAAACGAACCGCCTGCGAGAAGAATGGCAGAATGAGACTTGATAAAGTTGTAAGGTAAAGAAAATATTGACATTTTTTCAAATCAGGATTTGGATGCATTTATTACCAAGGGAGTTGATTGTTTCATTTCATTGAATATAATTGCACTGACATTGTTTTCGAATAACGACCTCGTTTACTTTCACCCGGGGAACATGAAATCCAAATGAGAACTTTTAAAGGGTTTTCACCGATGTGAAATTTTCCGTATAACTTTTACAATGTACAAACAATGTTATCTAACTTGGTACGATGATGGCACTCTCTTACACGGTTGCAAGATATATTCATAAAAGTGTTCAACTTCAGGTCTGTAAATTAATACCTGGATAGAAGTATGCCAATGATGCGTCTGGCTTATGTGGAGAGTTACAGAAAATTTTATTGAAAACTATTAAGACATACAATTTCCCACCAAGAGTATAAACATTTTTTGTCACATGAGCAAAGTATTAAAAATAAGATTAAAGAGAACTTTCTTTTCGTTTTTTAAATTTTTTCTCTTTTTTGACAATAAAGTTCAAACCTTGTGATGTGGTCTGGTCTTCCATATGTTTCTTTTCGTCTTCTGTGAAACCGTGGAAGCTGAGAACCAAGTTGAAGAAGGGTGCCACTTTATACCACATGATCTGTTAATGAATCAAACAAAGATTGCTCCAATGTGACCTGTGAGGACATCTGTCCCTGTAACCAATACTACGTCAAGCATGCCAGGGTAAATCAATAACGGAAAACCGACTGGGAAATTTTAGACAATGGAAAAGAGCAGAGAAATTTATGGTTAGAATGGGATATGAATGAGTGACCTCTGGGTTAGAAACCCAGCACTCTACCAACTGAGCTATCCAGACCTTAGTTGGTGGCGCTCCCTATATATGCCATATCTTCCTGGGAGCGCTATTCAGAAGTCACAGAACCTTGTATACAATGTAACCAGGGATCACACCC
>KN886129.1:0-22118 GCA_000934455.1 Apostichopus parvimensis
GAAGTTTAGTTTAGCTTTAGTCAATTCCCGAGGGTTAGAAAGTCCACGGGAATGTTTATATATGGTGATTGCTGCTGATAAAACCATAGATATATTAATAGGTTAAAGAGCATGGTTCCGCAACATGTAAACAGTACTGTAGTTCCTCTGTTGGAGGAGACGGGGGTATTCTAGAGCGAGAGGTTAAATTAAAGGGCTATTCTAGCAGGCAAAATAATCATTTGCAGCAAAAACAAACCTCTTTCACTTGCATCATCTACGAGGATAATTTCCTCCAAAAGGCCTATCGGGGACCGGTTTATGATACTATGAACACTGCGCAGGAGTGTGCTCCAGGCTTCGTTATGAAAGACAATTATAACACTCGTTCGTGGCAACTCTTCCACTGGAGGGTACCTCTTAGACTTACATCTGTGGATGAGAAAAAGAAAAGATACCAGAAATGAAATTATACAGGTCGGTAAATGAAGATGTATGCAGCAGACGCTTTTAAAATGCTCATTATTTGTTAAGATAATGTGCATACATACAGTATGTAATGTGTCTCTGAACAGACACATCTGTCATTAATAACGATTGATTAACGATACATCCCAACTGACTAGCTATTAAACATGGTTCAAAGCTGGTTACCCAAATCATCTGGTATCACTATTTAGAGTCCTCAATGTTAATGTCTTGCTGGTGGCCACCCTCAATGTTAATGTCATGCTGGTGGCCACCCTTAATGTTAGTCATGCTGGTGGCAACCCTCAATGTTAATGTCACGTTGGTTGGTGGCCAACCTCAATGTTAATGTCATGCTGGTGGCCACCCTCAATGTTAATGCCATGCTGGTGGCCACCCTTAATGTTAATGTCATGCTGGTGGCCACCCTTAATGTTAATGCTGATGGCCACCCTCAATGTTAATGTCATGTTGGTTGGTGGCCACCCTCAATGTTAATGTCATGCTGATGGCCACCCTCAATGTTAATGTCATGCTGGTGGCCAACATCAATGTTAATGTCATGCTGGTGGCCAGCGTCAATGTTAATGTCATGCTGGTGGCCATCATCAATGTTAATGTCATGCTGGTGGCCACCCTCAATGTTAATGTCATGCTGGTGGTCACCCTAGCGATGAAGTAGTCATTTATAAATTATACTTAAACACCATCGACAGGGGAGGGAATAAGCTAGTGGAAGGCTTAGCAACACCCCCCCTTTAATACTCCTTGGGGTGGAGAAAGGGAGGGGAAGGGGGTGGGGGTTGAGGAGAGACTCTCATGTTCTATCCAGCCCTAGGTAGTCATGGTTAACCCTACCATTTCTCATCACATACTGTAGTGTACAACAAACATTAAAAATCCTAGATTAGAGACTTACGTTTAACAGTCAAATACAATTTAGCTTTGTCTCACAAAGCTACTGTAATATACTGAGACCTAATTTTTTTTTTTTTTTTGTGCAAACATCTCATGTTTACCAAACCTAATTTCATCTGTCAGAGAGTGAATGTTTGACAACTTTACAGATCAACGACTATTATATCAATGTTTTGCGACACATTAAGTACTGTATTTTTATCATCACATGTATGTGTGGTAAATTTACAGCAGTTTTCAGCTCTTCTAATGCCAACAGGTCATACTTACACGTATATTTGTGACATACATTCATGTACAATGACATCACAAGGGTTTTAAATAGCATTATAACACTGTACCTACCTAGTAGTGTACAGTGAAGATAGTACCTCAGGCTATCCTAACTACATACAGTACTGCATGTATGCAATCACAGTTTATAGACTTGGCAGGCTAATGTAAATTCTTCTCTCAGCAGTCAGACACACTCTAGACAGACAATACCACACAAGGGTACATGACCTGTTAGTTATAGAATCTTGTGAGAACTGAGAAGCAGAGAAGAGCTTGTGCTTCTAGTATAACCAGGGAGCAGGGAGTTGTTATTGGAACAACTCCCTGGTATAACCAGGTCACATACTGTAGCATTGCAGATCTTGTCTGGATTTACAGAGGTACTGTGTTGCACCTCTTCCAGCTGGCTATATCTTACAGAAACCGAATCAGAAAACAGACAACAACAACAGAGAATTGGGTCGTTTATCAACCAAGCTCTAGAAACCACAATAGTCTGTTCAAAGAGGGTTGAACAACCACCTCCAAAATTAATATTTCACTTGTCATGTTTAGTTATTAGTACTCATTCGAATCAATAATTAATTGGACAGAATTTTAAAATTTTCTCAATTTAAGCAATACGTATATTGCACATCTTTTGTGACTATGATGTATCACACCCATTACCGGGAGGGTGGGGGTGAGGGGATGTGTTCTTTCCTTTCCTTTCAGTGTGCTTAAATGTTACCACAGTAGGTGGTCAGAGACAGAAGAGGAAAGTGCTAAGAGACTGGGTATGGGTAATAGAGAGGGATAAAGAAATGACACACTTCCTACAGTAGGCTGGCAAACAGCATGCACTTTGCATACTGTGTGCATATACTGTATAAGTCCCTGTCTCACTCAGTTATTCAAGTTGGACTTGAATCGATGGCATTTTTTTACGTTTAGGGTTCTATTTACTATCGTTTAGCATTGGGTGTTTATTACTATCTGTTTTAGGCTGTTACAATAATTGTCTTACTGTACTATAGTTTCTCATACTTATTTATATTTAAACATTGACTTTGATTTAATCTTTTGTGTATTCTTTTTTTTACACTATTTTACTATTTACATACTTCTGGATTTGTTTTGGACTATATGCGTTTAGGGCTTTTTTAATTATCGTTTCATACGGGTGTTTTTTATATTATAACTTTAGGCTTTTACATTTTATGCTTTATTGGTTCTATATATTTAATATTTTAGGTTTTTGTTACTATTTGTTTTTAGGTTTTACATAATTTGTAAAGCGCTTTGAGCAGCTTTGCTGATTATGCGCTATATAGATATTACTTACTATTATTATAATACGTGTACTACATCTAACCAAGTACGAAAACTGGAAGCTACAAACACCTTCCTACCAGCACGATGAAGATTAATTACATACGATAGTCACATGTGGATACAGAATATCATTGGACAGGGTCTTTTCAACAGAAGAAGATCTACAGTTTCGTTATAGTTTGAGAATAAGATCAGAATGAATAAAGTACCACAATATACTACAGCTTCAAATAACAGTACACTACAGCACATCTGTTCTTTTTCTTTGAACTCAAAATGTTTTTTACGTGCGTTACAGCTTTATGCAGAATACAAAACGTTATTAACAGTTTAACAGAGTAAATTGATTCTACTGTACGTCCTGCACAGAAATGACATATTCTTGTAACTATGGTATATCATTATATTCTAAAAGCTGCATTTTGCTATAATCTGATCGTGTCTTTATTGATCCTTACATTGGCAATAGGCTGTACAGTACTGTACCTTGAAATACATTAACATGTATTAAATCACACTAATAATGACAACATTTAGACATAAACTTAAAAGTGTTGCAAAGTGAGGAAAAATAAACACATACCCTCAGATTTGTGGGACACAAAATTGTCACTATTGGACTTATAAACATTTTTTTACAA
Organism: Apostichopus parvimensis; assembly: GCA_000934455.1. Lineage (NCBI taxonomy): Eukaryota > Metazoa > Echinodermata > Holothuroidea > Aspidochirotida > Stichopodidae > Apostichopus > Apostichopus parvimensis. The sequence goes on from KN886129.1 coordinate 3,597, forward strand.
CTCCAATTAAGATGGTTTTCCTGGATCTGTTACTGTACTGTACTGTGTGTGCATGTACTGTACATTGGTTGCAACTTCAAGCTCACTGTACGATATATATATGAAATGACAAGCTGTACTTTATCTTTCTAACAATTTTCAAATTACTGTTCCTGCATGTAGGTAATTATTTAAATAACACCTTTGTTTGTTGCAAAACTTTACCAATATGCTCTAAATGGATTCAGTTTTCATTGTAAAAGTATTAAATGCAACTTGCAAACGTCCCAATTGTATATATGCATGTACACAATGTTGTAAGTTCACTATATGAATTCCACCATAACTCCATAGTTCAGTATCATTGCCCCAATTATTTTGGCAGCTCACACCCACAGAGAAAATCAAACTTTTGAAACTTTAGATTGTGACAACTGATTTAATTAAATACTATTATTGCATATATATGTCAATTAACAGCATTACATGTAAACGGATAACTTTATATATAGGCCTATAGTATATAGAAGGCAATAGAACCAGTGTACTAACAATTTAATTCAGTTTGTGAGAATGGCCGGGTTTGGAAGTAAGGAGGGGCAAGGGAGAACAAATGGTTCTAAAACTCAAATTTTTCAATAAGTAGCCATGTTGCCCTTTAAGCAATTTCATGCTAGCTTTAAGCTAGCTAGTCAGGCTAAGCTAGGTCTAGGCTAGTCAGTACTTAGCACTAGGAAAAGGGTGCAGGATGGATTGATCAAAAAAAGGGTGGGTGTATGTCAATGAAACAAAGTCCATATAACTGCAATTCTGCGTACATACTGTACAACAGTTAAGAAGTAATAATGTCAGGTACTTAACTGTCCCAAATAGCAACTTAACTAAATGGAATATTACATGCACTGGTGAGACATATGATAAATACACATAAATCTATATTTAAAAAAAAAATAATCAATTTATAGTCTTGGGTTTTATAAAAGAAAAAATATATTGTTGGGAGTTAAATAAATGATGGATTATTTCTTGTGTTCATGCAGTGTCTGGCATGTATGTAAAAGATTAGAGTTCAGATCTATGATAAAGTCGCTTTCTGCGTTTTTTTTTCTTCTTGTGAGCTCTAATTACATAATTAACAATGTGGATATCTTTCTATTCGACCATATGTAACAAGTTAAATTCGTGAAAAAAGACGAGGATATATTTTCATCTCTACTCTTGACAGTTATGAACGTAAAAGAGTAGAGTTCAGATATATGATACAGACAATTTCTGCTTTATTTCCTTTAATGTGAGATCTTACATAATTAACAATGTTGATATCTCTCTATTTTACCAAAACAAGCTAAATTCGTGACAAGACGAGGAAATAATTTTATCCTTACTCTTGACAATTTCTAATCTTCACCGCACAACTTACCAACTTCATTTCAAAACTGTAATGCCCCGCATCCTCTACGATTATTAAGATAATTTACTACATATTTTATAAATTGTTTATCATGAGAGTATAGCACGTACATATATCAATTGCTACTGCATGCTGCTCTTGCTGTGCATGCTTGCTAGTGTTATTCTTGAAACTGAATATTGAAGGCCTAAATTCACAGCCTAATATTCGTTTTATAAGTGGCTTTCCAAACACAAATATGTGTCAAGCACTGCAGTACTGTAGTACTAATGACTGTAACATTAGAGCCCAAGTCGGTCACATTTCAAGGACTGCAATATTACTAAAGAAACTGTTTTAGACAATCTGTCGATGTACAGGCTTCACTCTAATAATACTGGCAGCCTCGGGAAAGAAGAGTATTTACTAGAATTTGTCAATTAAATGTGAATTAAATGCTGCAGCCACCCCATCAAAAATTTTGGTGAAAATTCGGGCAATATGATGAGAATTTTTTGGGCACCTACTGAAAGAAAATAATTTGCAATGTGATTTTCAATGGTTAAACTGATATTATTATGATCATTATTATTGTAAGACTTCCCCAATAATTATAACCAATATGGAAGTGTAATAACACGGCAAATGATGTTATTGGCATGCGATGTAATAACCGATCGATGCCTATATGATAGGCACATTAAGATGTTAAACGCGCGCGGAGCGCTGGAAAAATTTTGGTCATATTTTTCAGGCAAGTCGTTACAGCCCCCCCCCCCCCAAATCAAATTGGGCTCCTATGCCTATGCTGTAGTAACAACTATAACTAAGTACTGTAGTAACAACACTATGTATGAAACAATATCCATCTCTTTAGTACTACTTTAGGTAACAATACTATACAAGAAACAGTATACATATGCACTTCTACTGTTATGCTCAGTAGAGTATTTCACTAACATGAGCCTAAAGTATATACTGTATTTTGTTCAGGTGGGGGTGGGGGGGGGGTAGGGGAATGGGGAAGAGAAGGAGAGAGAGAAGGTGGAGAAAGGCGGGGTTCCTGGTGCATTGTAATGTTGCTGTTCTGCACTCCGGGCTGGATGCATTATACTCTAAAGTACAGTACAGTAGTTTGAGCAGAGGTGACTGATAACCGTGGGAGGTCAATTGATGTCAAAGGTTATCCAGGTCACTTTGGACATTGTAGAGGGAGAGGACAGTTGTTGTGGGAGAGACGTGTACAGTAAAGTGAGTGAGTGAGGAAACAAAGTATATATATGATACAGTAGAACTGTGTGAACTCACACAGCCCAAACGTTTTAACTCTCTAGATATTTATTGACCGTTTCATTGTATATTCATACAGCACTGACTTATCAGTACTACATCAGATTGTTCTTGCATGTGCCTTACAGTACTTATGTAGTGTTGAAACCAACATTTGGAGATTTAAGAGGAGAATTTGGCACACCGAAATTGCATCGACGAAAAGACAACAAGCTCAGGAAATGAGCTGCCAATTGACGCTATTTATACACACAGATAAACCCAATTATTGTGCACGTGGCCAGTCTATGAGAACAATCGTGATTGCTGAGATGTGGCTACATATAGTAAGTACATATATCGGTTCTCTCAACTGCATTAAATGACTTGACAAATCCGAAAACATTTAAACAAGATGGCAATCCATGGAGTTGCAGATCTCATCTCCTCCATGACGTAAGTGATGGTTGGGTTATTTCTGAATCCATCTGGTTGCCATCTCTGTTATTCGGCTATAATCCAGTTTTTCTACGTATAGTTTAGAATACGATATTACCTACAAACCATCACTGTGGTTCATGCAAGGCAACAAAGCTTTGGGGCTACTTGACCTTTGACCTATGACATCATCAATCACGATGGTACGAGTTTAGATGGTCAGGCACCTATCCACCAAGTTTGAACTTGATCTGATTTACGGTCTAGGATGAGTTTGCAACACACCTTTTCGCACAATTTAGGCCAATTTGACTTTTGAGCTCAATTGACCCTGACCCTGGCATTAAACACCTATATCTGTCCTATTTTAAAATCTTTCTTATCATTCTCTACATATTGTGTGGTTTAATGGCCTTATCCTACATGTTGGCAAGCAGAAAATGGCTAAAAACTTTTTTTTTTAAAATTTTATTTTTATTTTTATTTATTTTATTTTTTTAGGTTTCTTGACCTTTGGCCTATAATGTCATCAATCACTCCAGCACTAGTTTGCACCGGTCAGGCACTTACCCAAGAAGTTTGAACTTGATAGTCCTGCGTAAGAGGAGTTCACAGCCCTTTTTTTTGCTTACTCACACACACACACATGCACGCACACACGCATTTCTGCACATTTCTGATATTTCTTTCATTACATGTAGGGAGATGAGATAAAAACATTCTAATAGTAGGGATATTAGCTTTATTCAGAAGCAACAATATACACATGGTACCTCAAGTAGCATTGATCCAAACATACAGTTTGACTGTAAATTAACAAAATGATAATTAATGTGGAAACTTGAACAGCAAACATTTTATAGCGAGTGCCCTTCAAAAACTTTCCATCTTCCCCAAGCAGCATACATGTACATGTCACATGACATTATCTTACCATTGACACTGCTCAATGTCTGGAAATCATTTAGGGGTCAGAACCTCCAAGAAGAATCTTTTGAAAACAGGCAAGTTCTAAAGAAAATAAGTTTTTTTTTCTGGTGTCACAAACTGTAGATCTGCAATTTAATACAGGACTTACTACTGATGACCTTTAGAATTCTACCACAATACTGTACATACAGCATAGACACACACACACTTTAACACTGTACATATGTCTACATTACAAGTGTGAACCAAAAGTTTCAACTTACAGTGCAGTACTTACAATAAGTACTTCATAAAAGTTCTGCTGATTGTACTGTGCTGTAGAACTCACCCTTGTTCAGAACTTCAGTGTTCTGGTATGCATGTATTTTGAATGGAACTTTTGGAACATCTAGCTCTAATACAATTGGGCACAAATCTAAAATTATTGGCAATTCCCAGGAATATGAATATGAAAACCAAATGCAATGCTGGATTTGATCAAGTAGCAAAGTACTGAACCTTTGACAGTACAGTGTAGTACAGTACTGTAGTAATGCACATTACACTTACAGTACTGTACATTACAGTTTAAACAGTGTAGTGCAGTACTGCACATTACAGTACAATGTAGTTTAGTACAGTAATGTATATAACAGTACAGTGCAGTACATTACAGTGTAGTACAGTGTAGTACAGTACCTGTACTGTACATTACTGTACATTACATTACATTGCAGTGTAGTACAGTACATGTACTGTACTGTACAGTTCAGTAATGCATATTACAGTACAGTGTAGTAATGCACAGTACAGTGTAGTACAGTACTGCATATTACAGTACAGTGTAGTACAGTATAGTAATGCACATTACGGTACCATGTAGTGCATTTCTGTAATGCATATTGCAGTACAGTTTAGTACAGTACTGAATATATTACAGTATAGTGTTATACAGTATAGAACTGCACATTACAGTAAAATGTAGTGCAGTTCTGTAGGGCATATATATTGAAGTACAGTGTAGTACAGTAGTGCACATTACATTACAGTGTAGTACAGTAATACAAAGTATAGTACAGTGTAGTACAGTACAGTAACACACAGTACAGTACAGTGTAGTACAGTACAGTACAGCTCAATACAGTACAGTCTACTTGATCAAGTATGCCCAATATAACCTGTACAAACAGTACTAGATACTGTAAATGGAATGTTGGACAGTAACGGAACAAATTTATGCAGTAATACCATACTTTTTTTTCTTCTGATTTTTGTTTGCTTGTATCTTATTGCTTCCTTTCATGTTCAACCAGTACAGTAACTCAAACAATTTAAGTCACAGGTTTTGTCCACAGTAAGGACACTGCACTATATCTTGCTACAAAATTTAAACCCATGAAATGCTAATACTTCAAAATTGTATACCAAGTATTTCCTGTACAATGGATCAGAACGAAACCCGCACTTTAAGGTGAAAAGCACCTCCATAAAGATATGTTACAGCATGACTTCATTTTATCACCATATTTTTGCTATACTTGGAGGTTAATATATTGGAATTTTGAGCTACAGTAGTCCCTATTACATGGTCTCTTTGAATAATCTACTGTACAATAGCCACCTCCCAGATCAACATCCAAAATACTAATATCAAACTACAGATTAATAACTAGCAATATTTAAAAAGTATTAATGTTTGCTATCACTTTTGATCATATTTGACTTATTGAAAGTCACTGTATACGATCAGCTACTGTACTGTGTTTCACTTATTGCCACACACACACACACACACATGTTTGTAATACATTCAGACCGAGGACCCCATTGTATTTTCCATTGTTCAAATCCACGTACCCTAACCTTAACAATACCCCATACAATACAATTCTTCCAAGGACGTGGTGATTCTTTAGAAATCACAACCGAGGACCTGAAATTCTTTTGTTCAAGTCCTCGGTCAGAATAGAAAAACAAACGCACACGCACACACAAAACATGCAGACATTTGTCAATTCCTTTCAGTTTCATCTGCAGCTAGTTTTCAAACATTTAATTACTGTACGTATTTATCTGCTTCAACTTCTGTACAGTGCGACACACAGTGTAACACATAGTGTATGTATGTGTGGGTGTATGTATGTATGTATGTATGTATTTTAGATCCTCCTGCAAGCAGGAACTCGCGAAGAAGCCTTCATTGGCTTATCAAAGCCGCAAGCTGACCCAAGTCAGTCTCTTACATTCATATTTAACGTCCATGATTATGAATTGTCAACAACTCTGTAACTTGTAACTGGACGACATACATTAATCTTGGAGTGACTCGAACCGGGACCTTATGATTGGAAGGCACCGGCGTTAACCACTGAACTAACACTCCATAGTGTTACACACAGTGTGCCATAGTGTGCCATTATCAAATATGGTTTCTTAAAGACACAACGTAATACAACGTAACTTCCATACATGTACTCATCACACTAAACACACATATATATATGCCACACTGTTTAAATCTGCATGGAGCAAAACTTCCAAACACAATCATGCAGAAATTAAGAAACTGAATAATGACCATACATGATCAATAAGGTACTGTAGGTCTATATAGTATTTATTAATAGTGTATCCATATACTGGAGCAATAATTTACAAATGTTATGGCGAGAAAAAATCAAGGACTCCCTCCTCTTATTGTGCAAGCTCAAAATCAATATTTATGGATTGATAGTTTATTACAAAGACTTCAAGTTTTAGTCTTCAGAGAAGAGTCATACAGAATTGAACATGACCTTAATAGAAATATATATATTCAGAATAGATGAGGACCAATTATAAATTGTATGAGAAATTATCTAAGGACAATGCAATCAGTGATACTGTATCGGAAATTGTCATTTGTTGTACACGTATGAAAGTTTTAAAATCCAGGCCGTAAAAAGTGCATTATACAGAAAGCTTCTCCATTAATATTAACTGCAGAAAATGCCTTGTAAAGCAGCCATTTGTATCCGGCTGGCAAATTCGTAAATATTACAGCTTTAGTGAAATTAATCATATTTTTTAGTAAAATATTAAGTAAAATTTAAGTGTGTCTGATTATTTTGAAAGGAACTAACTTTTACTGCCTCTAAACCTAATTTCTTTTTTTTTCTCTCTTCTATTTGCTCAAATCTAATGTGAACAACATCGTAAATTGATCAAGTAATGGAATACATTGTTATTAAAATATATATTTGTCTGCAAGTATGACCTTCTTAAAAATTATTCCTTTTTGCTAAAGCCAATGAAAGCATGAATAATGGACACGACTTTCTATGAATTATCTACAAAGATCGACATTATGTCTACCAAAAGGCTGGTATTTATACATGAAAGAAAGAAAGGAAAATTAAAAAAACTTAAAAAAAAAAAAAAAAAATTTAGGTTAATTTGAATTATTTCCTAGAGAAGTTCCTGCATCATTTTAAATCACACCATCTCAAATACAACTAACATTCAAAATGTAAAACGAAACAGGGATCAATGTACTACTGGTAGGTAGACCGTACACATGACACAGTAAACATGGATAAATGTTATCCACAGATCTACAGATCAAAGTTAAAAGGCCTGAGAGCACCAATAGCGGCGATTGATGTGTTTCTCCGTTCAAACATTCAGTTCTCTGCTCTATTTCCTGCCTGATATTACTGCATGATGTATTGGGATACATGTTAAGTGCTGTATGTTGACTTAAGTGAGCTCTCATTCCAATGTAAGTGAAAGTAAAAAAAAAAATGTTGAAGCTTGTTTGAAAACAAACTCTGCTTTTTGGTTCAATTTGAATTTAATATGGCAAAAACTTGTTTTTGAGAGCTTTTAGTTCAATTTGAATTTTAATATGGCAAACACTTGTTGAGAGCTTTTAGTTCAAATTGAATGTTGAGAGCTTTTAGTTCAAATTAAATTTTAAATATGGTAAAAACTTGTTTTTTCAGATATATTTTTCCTTATTAAAATTGAACACAACCAGATTTTTTTCTGTTGAAGGTGAAATGATAAAACTTTATAATCCCCTGCAGGGAATTATTAAGTGTTCAAGTCTTGAGTGGCAATTTTGATGCCCTTTGAATTCCCTCTCCTACAAAATACTGTATGTATATAGAAGGTTCCTGTCTGCAAAACTACGTAACATCTTTTATATATTTTACATAGCAATTTGACCATTTAGCAATTGATGCGATACCCGATATTTAAATTATTCCCTTTCCTGTGTAATACTTTTCAATTCAACACTGAATACAAAATAACAGGAAAACTTAGCAAAAGTACACATGTGCTTAACTATGGTACCTTTGAAATCTTGCGTCATCTCAAACTTTCAGCTCTTTATTTGATGTCAAATATACCCATATATTGGACAGTCTAAAGTGGCTGGCTTAGGATTTAAAATTTCATTAATCACATAAACTCACAAAACCCTTGGTTGCTTAGCAACTAGATCCTTTCACTTGTAATGTGAGCCTATACAGTACTGTATATATACTCCATACAAATCTATAGCTAGTACTTTCTCACCGTAGGTTTCAAAATAAACAAAAATAATGCCTTTTCAAGTACCTCGTTTAGATACTAGATAATATTCACTGAGAAGTGTTGTAAATCTGGATACTCTAGGCCTACAGTATGTACATTTGCTAATAAATGATGGAAAGTGTTTTAGGTCTATTGTAAATGAAATTGTGTTCATATCTTCGTTCCTCTTCTGAAAAACTGCTCAAAATTCCCTGGGGTAACCTTAAGTCTGCCGGTGAACGTTCTTTTAAATTTTCTGCCCAGGCTTTTTGGAATTCACTTCCAAATAGCCTTTGTAACACTCCTACGTTTTCTCATTTTAAAAGCAATTTGAAGACACACCTCTTCCTTCAAGCTTTTCCCGATTCCTAGATTTCTTTTGTGTGTGTCCTTTTGTCCTTGTGGGCTCTGAGTTCTTCGGAAGATTTTGCGCCTTATAAGTACCATTTATTATTATTATTATTAAAGAACACTAACAGAAACATCATGTTGCACTTTTATGTAGTACTGCGATCTACAAAAGTTTTGAAAGATGAGCAGTTACATAAATGGAAGCAAAATGTCTAGCTTCATTAATGATCAGACAGTCTTTCCTCAATTGCCACAGTACTTGCTTTCAACTACTTTTGTACAACTGTGCACAGGTGAGCTACAAATCTCAACGGATGAATGCAAGCTTAGTATATACATGAAATTTGAGTAGGCCCAAGTAAGACACACACTCTGTCAATTAAAGCAAGAAAAAGTATGTAATTAAGAACCGGATAATAACACGCAATGAAATGTAATGTCCAGTTATATTCTCATGTTGTCGCTGAGATATTGTTATCCCTTGCTATAGTGGCCAAGTTTACTGTACGTACGATATTTCTTGACAAGTTAAATATGTAATAACGTCATAAATTTCACTCCAGGAAGAGACTGATGGGTGGATCAAGTCTAGATGTAGCAGTAACATCCATCAATTCTTGCTCCCAGAGTTTAGGTCTATTAATATATAATAACCAACTGTTAATCAATTGTACGAGATACGACACATGGTACATATATTAACGCAATTTTAAAGCAGTAGGCCTACTGTTTTGCCGACTCCAGAATTTCTTGCTCGATTTTAAATTTTCAATAGTATATGGCAGCAGATATGCAGTTCCCATGGTGACGTATTTTGAATACAGTCAAGTCAGTCAACATAAGTCTCCATGGGCAAAGTTAGATGTTCATCTGTACCTGTTTGTCACAAGTCACAATTTTGGAAACCTTCTTGCACCACTGACAGTATGGATCATGTAAATTAATAACATAGTTGGTTAGAGGAGTTAAATTGGCCATATCATCATTCCCTATTTCTCATTACAGTAGTGAACAGTATGGACGTCATATTTGTTACATATTTCATAATTTGATATTAAATTGTTCAGATTTAAAGGTTGATTACTTATGCACGAATTCTAATTTTTCTAGCGTGAGAGTGACAATAAAGTTTGTTTGTTGTTTGGGGAACTGTTGGGACGAGGAGGAGAGGGGAGGGTGGGAATTTTGTGAAGGGACAGGTCTCAAAAGTCTGAACCGGGTACCCATCTCTGTGGTTAGGTCAGTCCCCTAGAAACCCTTTCTTTACTTATTCGACCTAAAACCTGACTCGGCCTATACAAACATGGGCCTAATGTTACTACGTATATACAGTAGGCTATGAGGGCCTTCAGTCACGTACAGGTAATGGTAAGACTGTAAACAACTATTCATTGAACAAAATTGACCTGCGAACTGATTTGTACGGCAAGGCTGCATATTTACATCAACTACTAATATATACTTAAATTACTTAAGATCAACACATGCGATGGTTTTCCCAATCATGTTGTTTAGTGATCTATGACAAAGTTTTGTTACTTGCAAGTGTGCAACTTAATGCCTTTCAAGCCTAACAGTGTAATTCACCATTGAACGAATTACTCGTGAAAATGTGGCTTGAGTAACAACAGTAACAGTATATTCTGCAACCGAAGACTTTCTTACGAGAAAGTAACGGCAATGCGATACCATACTTGCACAAGGCCTATCCAACACCTGTTCAATGCTTTGTCTTGAATGTAAATCATACTTGCAATGAATAACACCCCATTAAATATATCTGAATTAAACATGACATAAATTCCACACATCGCTTTAATAATTTTCTTTAAAGTCTTTAACATATATGACAGAACAGAACACACTTGATGATGTACAAAGAAATATTACAAAAACATGAAAGTAAAACACTGTACAATCAACACAGCACTAGATAAATATTTGATCAGCTCCGGTATATACCGATAAGACCATAAATGGGAGGATGAGGATGATGATGATGATCGTGATTGTACGCACACCGTACACATCGGCTTGCTTGACATCGTGGCTAAAAAGTTTACGATTAAATCATCGAAACCAAAAGGGGAAAAAATGTAAAAGAATATGGAAACCAGAATACTTACCCTTCTAGTCTAACATCTGGTAACGATCTGTTTAACGAGATCATATCGCTAGCCATCAAATTGAATTGGTTAATTTTAAACATTTCTTTCATGTTGTCTTGTTTATCTGGCGGTATGACCACCGCTTTGCCCTGCTCTCCCGGCCAATCCGGTGGGTTATGTTTTGGTCTGACGACTGGAGGCCTAGGTCTGAACTGTGCTTGCTCCACTTCATGTTTAACTGTAAGAGGCAGAAATGTTCATGTGAATTAAGATAAAAAAAAACTATTTAATACATTTTGTTACAAATGGAAATATTTAAAAAATAATTCAGTCATATCACATAGGTCTTTATTTCTTTCAAACTCTTTTATTTTTGCCATGTTTTAACCGTCTCGCTTGTACCAAATTTTAGTGTTTAAAAAAAAAAATTATCATTATTATCATTATTATTATTTTTTGAAATGAGTACTGTCTTGATGGAATTGGTGTTTGGGCGTATTTATGTTCCTACTAAAAGATCTTAATTTACCAGTTGGTGGCACTGTTTTCAAACTGCTTACAGTACCTTGTACAGGAGAAAGGAAAACATGGAGGAAATGCCACAAAACTTACTGGACTTGGTACTTGAGAGTGGCAATAATAACCTCAGGTCTCCTCAAAGTGTGTATGTATAGGGGACGGGTAGAAGAGGAATTACGTAAATAATTACGTTTCACCCCCAAATGGGACTATGATATTGTACATTGGACAAACTGGAGGTTCACCCTTTATACCCTTTATACAGTAGCATAGCTTTCAACACATCAACTTTTCTTTACTTCATTAGTGGTGAAACCACAGCACAAGAAATATTCTTTACATATTAATACATAAATATGATGGTTGGGATTGCTTCTCAATTCATTTATCCAAATCAATCACTACTTAACAGCATTATATAATTAATATAACAAATTTGTGAGCATCTTTATATTCCAAAATGAAACCAGGGTCAGTTAAATAATAAAAAAGTGTTTCACCATGAAAGTAAAATGTGGAATGCAATATCTAAACAATCATATCCCGTTTTCAACGGATTTGAAAAACCTGTAAAGAGCTTCGGAATAAAGAAAAATTTTCAGTAGTCCCTTTCGTTTTCAACCTTGTTTTCTGTGCAATATGTACTCACTTCATTGTCAAATTCAAAAAGGTTAATTGCTATCAAAAACAACTCACAGTAAATGAAACACACACTTCTGCCACTCAACTATGCCTTGAACACACTTCAGTAATGAACTATCGACACTCATCCGTTAATGCAGGACTAATCTACAACATTTTGTCAACTCTAGAGGAAATGCTAACAAACACAGGTGCAAAAAATTCTAAAATAAACACTGCTATTTGTTCAAAGTTAATCCTTCAATTACCAAATACTGTGTTTGAAAAATACACAAACACCGGCAATATAGTCGGTCAAAGATTTATGTCAAACCTGCGGATGGTATATTCATCAACTTAACAGGAAAATGCTGATTGTGGCAGATTTAATCAAACAATGGTTATTATAATCAATGGACTTAACTGCATGAGAGGGCAGGGAGGGGGGGGGGGGGGGGGGGGTGAGACAGAGGGAAAGTGAGATTGGATGGATGGTATGCATTTTATCTCCAGAAAACTAAGTTACCTCTTATCGTGTATACAGTAGTTTTTGAACTTTTCTTACTGGACGTATATAAGAAATCAACTGAAGTAGAGTAGAGGATGTTCACTTCATCAAAGCTTTTATTCAAATGATTAAACTTAAAACCCTGCAGTTGAAGCTGTTTACAGTGTAGGTTAAAGTATGCACACCTTGACATTTCAGAAATCTATATTCACGATAATAAGAAGGCCACAAAGACAAATGGGGGGGGGAGGGGAGGGGTTTGGTTGGAAGGGAGGGGGTAACCATTTCTCCTCTCCAGGAGAGGAAGAGAAAGAGAGGATAAAATTGTAATGGCTGTTACAAGTAACCAGACAAAGGGCACAGCGAGGAGAATTTTTGCTGCAAATTTAATGAACAGCAGAGTTACACTACCGAAGACTACATTATGTCTTGAAATTAGTGCTCTGATTTTGTTTTGAGTCTTGAAATCTCTTACTTTCTCTGGGTTGAGCCTGGCCTTCCTGTTCGTTACATTTGACCTCTTTCCCACAGTCACTGTAGTAGAGTATAAGAGCAAGGTCTAACATGAACCAGATCATAGACGTAGCCAGAACGATATTGCAGTAAACTAACTTCCGTCTCATCTTGAGATTTCGTCAAGTCCCTTCGTTTGTGATTCTGTAGGGACTGACAGTCTGTAAGGAAAGGTTTTAAAGTTCAAACTTTCATCAAAACAATATATACTGGGAGGCACATAGTACTTAAAATTCGTAAATAAAATACATAAACTAAGCCTCTTATGCATGTTGGATCTATGTTTACTTGCTTTTCTCTCTTCGACATGGTCTTTGGCCACAAAGTAAATGCTGAAGTGCAGCATGGACATCTCTAAGGAAAGATCAGCAGAATCTTTGGCAGCAAGAAAATTGTTTTTTTTTCTTATTTTCTTACATTCAATTTGATGGTGACCTCAACCGATATCAATTGTTCCATTTCCATGAGATGTTGCTCACTGAAATAGGTGCCACCTTTTTCATACCTCACTGTTAGTAAATGAGGTTATAGGAACATGTACAAGTGCTGCACACACTCATTGCTGCAGGTGAACACATGACAGATGGAGCACATTAAGAATTTATGAGTCGGTTGTCCTCTCACAACTGTGCAAACTTAACTGCAGTCCTTACTGTACAAATGCAATATCCCTGTACAGTTGTACAGTAATCCTGAATTGATTAGTTTAACAGGTGATCCAACTTCAGTTACGGAAGTTAAATGTTTGTTTACAATTGAGTCATTTCACTAATATGCATTATACTTGAAAAAAACAGATGTGAAAACTTAGACTGACCTACTGTACTGAGAAAATCTAATGAAGATAGTAGCTCACAGACCTACGATAAAAACCCTTTATTGCCAAAATAAATATCATTTCATTTCAGGTCCTGTGTTTGACTTATTCTAAGATCTATCTAGTTACACTAGTGCAAGCGATCTTATTTTGACAACTTGTGGAAGAAATAATCTCAAGTCAGTACACGATGAAAGCGAATAAAACTGATCCATTCAAAGCAAGTGCTTTTTATTCTCGTGAATGTCCTGTTCTGAGGTTGACAATAAATTCTATATTAATACAACCAAAAATATCATGGATTACACGATGTTACTATGACACCAGTACTTACTTGAGCTTGAACGTTCATTTCAAAGAAAAATAGAAAATTTATGTTTGATTTCTCCTAAATGTACAAATTTACTATACCTGACTTTTTTGAGCAGTATTTTCTGAAACCAGTTACCCTCAGCGTCTTGCGGACATCTTCATATAATTTCTTTTACAATATTTTATCCTGTGAGAATAAATTAAAAAGAACAAGATATGCATCTAGCCTAGGTAGTAGAATTGCACTTGAAGATGTCAAGTTAAGTTTTAAAAGCAGCTAATATTCACTGTTTCAATGTAATCAGTAACACTGCTAATTATTCCAAATGCTACGTACAGTAGCCTAAGTCATGTAATAACCAACTATGATCAAGTTTCAATGAGCATATTGTCACCTCTACCTTCAATCAGTGTCTTCTCAAAGAAACAGCCACTTATCAAGTGGAATTGGGGATAAGGAACCTGATTTTAGAAATTGGATGGTCACTCTAACTGTTACAACACACTTTCCTGTGTATTGGTACAAGTGATCAATATTGATTGCATTTTTAATCTGAGCAATATATTGAACCAGCACTTAACTTCTAACCAACCACAGCAAAAACTCTGAATGACATTGATTCACAATGAAGTTTTCATCTTAGCTCTGACATTTTATGGTTCGCTATTTATCTTACTAGTAGTGCTGTAATTAAGTGTATCTGTAAGCTATTGTAGGTACAGGGATAGGTGAGCCTACGTAGTCCACAGAGGGGTATCATATAGCTGTAGGTTTGGCCGGCTTAGATTGAACAATCTTACTTTCCGTTTTCTTTATAATCACTTTAGCCACGCAGCAGTCCTAAGTTACACTTATTGACTTAGGTTGTATGCAATGTAAGTTACACTACACTAACTTAATTTAGGCCTAGGCTACTCACATGCAATGACCGATTTATCCAGGTCAGATATAGGTCCGACTGGGCTTACTTCACGATGTTACAGAGAATGTCGGAAAAGAATATCATCATTACAGCTGAGTTGCTTAGATATTTCAGCAAGTCATATCACTGTGCAAACAATATCCGAGACAGTACTAAGTTAGGCTAAAGTACTGTGCGATATATAGATAAATCATAACAGTGATGGCCTAAGTTAGGCTTTCTTCTCACAAGGAAGCTTGCAATACACGTTGCTAATGCTAACGCCTGTACTGTCTAGCCAAAATATTACGATCGTATCGTAGTCTCAAAGATACACAGAAACACACACGATCCAAAATGACTACAACATCCATAGATACTGTATATGCGCGTGGATATCACGCCAGTGGACGTAGTAAACTGGATTGAATGAAAGCAATGATAAGTTAGGGGATTGCTTATATTTCGCGCAGTATTGGGGTTATATTGCGGGGAAGGAGAAGGGAAGGAAAGGGTGGGTGAGGGTGGAAGGGAAGTGAGAGGGGTAAGGGAGGAGGGGGAGGGGGACAGGAGAGAGAGGCAGAGGAGCGAGTCTACTTCAGGTTCTTTGTGATTCTAAATTGCTCAAGGAATCAGTCGTGTGTGTAAACTTAGGTACATTGAAACTGTGATTCACACAAATGGAATAAGATTTCTCAGGGGGAGTGGTGGGTGGGGAAGGGGTGTTCAACACAAGTACCTCTATTTAACAGGACCCTATGGATTGTGTCTCATTCCTCTGTAAGTCATCCATTCACGGAAATCTAGGTTACTAGACCGGCAACTCAAGAGCTTAAGTGCATACGCACCAACGATACAGAATCTATAGGTTGCTTTGCGTTTCACTATTTAAACGTGTACAAAAAATCATCACTGGGTGTTACGTGTTCTGGAGCCTGGTATGGCACGCCAGTGCTAACAACACAAGAACTTACAGAGGATATAACTAGGACAACTTGGAGGCGAGGGGAGGGGATGGAGGAGTTGAGACAGCCCGTGAGCCGGAGGAGAGATGAGGATGGAGGAAATTCTCTCGACATAAATCGCGATGTGGACAATTTATGAGTCTAGCTATCGTTGTTGATTGGCTCATGAAGAACCCGACTGACATAGCCGTGAGCCTGAGGGATCTTCTGATAATAGTACTCGGCGAGAGGGTGGGGAAGGTTTTCATTTACAAAAAGTCAAATACGTTTAACTTTAAAGGGTGTGAAGACTCGCGCAAAAAAAACGTCTAATGCCGGTAATCTGACCTAGTTTCGAATGTGGTGTAACAGAAGTGTTAGACACCACCATCGATCCCAGAAAATACACACACAGCTTGCTACCGTCGGTAATTAGACACTATAGTGTACAGTCAATACATGCAGATACGGTCAATATACCCACAACACAGTGTACATAGCATCAAGGACATCTCAGCAGGGAGTTGTTATGGATCTCCCTGATCTCAGGTCCAGATTAAAGATAACAAGGTATCACGTTTCATTACTGTCTGCATTTTGTAGCGTCAAGAAGAAAACTTCACTTGCAAGCAATAGAGGGCGGCACGCGGTTTGGGGCGAGTCTGCAATGCCTTTAAGGCTTCAACCATGTTATCACTCAAATCTACTAGAGGCTCACAAACTGTTTAGTTGCACTCCAACTAGTTGAATGGATTTGACACTTTGGTGAGTCCGCCTGCCAAATGTCGCAATTTTCCAACTGAAGCCACAAAAAACAAAAAAACAATCAGTGATGTCTGTGATCTACTTGTGAGATTATCAAAATTGTGTCACTTTTCAAGGAGAGATGAACGACTTACGCATTCTGAAAGGGAAGTTATTTGAATGAACATATTATTCCGAGTCCTAATACATCCACTTGGAGGTAGAACACTGAATTAACAGAAATTTGTCTAATTCTTGTATGTCGAAATGATATTAAACTTGTTTGCTTCAAGTTCACTTTTGATAGAAAACGTGTAAAAACTTCAAGCGAACATATCATCAAAAATGACATATTTAGAATTGAATAAAAACCATTCG
The DNA here is from genome assembly GCA_000934455.1 of Apostichopus parvimensis. Lineage (NCBI taxonomy): Eukaryota > Metazoa > Echinodermata > Holothuroidea > Aspidochirotida > Stichopodidae > Apostichopus > Apostichopus parvimensis. The sequence goes on from KN886129.1 coordinate 20,859, forward strand.
AGGTTGCTAAAATATTATTCCTCTTAAAAAATGTCAAAAACAAATACACATATGCACCAAAATGTTCTTTGAAATACAAACGCATGATAATAACGTCAGAGGTTTTTTCTCAATATTAAATAGTAATAAAACATAATAATGATGATAAGAGACGGCGGTTGAGAAGAAGGAAATATGTTTTAAGTTTTCTTGGAGAGGGGTAGCTGGGGATCTTTAAATCTTACAAGTAGGGTAGTGATTAGCACAGCGTTGCGTTTAGACCTTATTATATACTTTATTTATAACCTAGATATGCCTCAGAATGTACCATTTCACTTCTAAAATTGTAAGCCTTTATCTGGGCCAGACCCCCAAACCCCTATTCATGGGAGTCGGCTTCATATACCTCAATGTCATACCGACAACCGCCTGAAAACTATAATTCCTCAGTTTTTACCGCCATGGTGTGACGAATACTTTTCGCTGGTATAACGAATGTAACCGGTTAACCGATCGGAAAGGTTGAACGCTCTGAATTAGAGGGCAGCAGCCAGAAATTCAGGCAGCTGAAAAATATTGTGGCTTGTTGTTTGTTTCAAACCACTGTCCCACTTTCGGACAATTTTCAACATATTCAGAACAGTACAACAGTTTCCAAGCTATCAAGGCTTGAAGTCACACGTTTTTGTTCGCCGTAGTATGAATTCTTTGGGAATGTCCCAGGTACAGGTAAAGAAATGAAACCAACAAAACTTCTCAACCAAGCCTAATTTTCAGCGTAGGTTAGACTACAGCACAGTAGGCCTACCTATCTCTCAACGTTGCCTTTGGGAACGAAAACGGGCTGAAACTACAACAGCCTACTGTCCTAGCGTTAACGTTAGGCTATCTGTAAACTAAAGTAACACTACAGTAACACTGATTAGACAAGGGACTAATAATTAGTAACCAAACTTGATCTCGCCAAGGCCTACACAGATCCATGGCTTCCAGAAATAAGGTAATGCTACAAATTCAATGACTAGGCTAGCCTAACTTAAGTTAGGCTGAAAACTAACAACATTTGGAGCCTCATGTCATGAGTCATTAATATTTGTTTGGCCTAGACGAAACTTAATAAAATCTAAAGCCGGCCCTAACTTTATCGCTGGATTAGTTGAGGGGACAGGGCAACATGCATAATATTAACCGATATTTCAGCATTAGGCTAGGTGATCATTGTTATGTAAATAATTGTCATATTATTATTAAGAAGACTGACCAGTTTTAAGAGATTCTTCG
>KN886129.1:22168-32626 GCA_000934455.1 Apostichopus parvimensis
TAGGGTTAGGGGTTAGGAATGGTACGGATTCTAAATTAGTACCGATTCTTCTAATAATGGGTCTTTAGTAATATTTCAACAATGTAGCCTAGGCTTAATGTTAAGTATTTGTACAAAATCGATAACGATAAAAACGAACCATGTTTAATGATTTTGACAGAGAGTAACAACTATCACTAATATGCCAGCCACAACACCAGCTCCTCCAACCATCCCTCAGGTAGAAAGAGAGAAAATATATCAGTGGATCATTGAGCTTGCCAGTCCAGACACCAGAGAAAATGCTCTTCTGGAACTAAGGTGAGGTCTAACCAACAACAAACCAATATATATATATTTATACAGTATATATCTTGTTTCAGTATTTTAAGTGCATTGACTGTTGTTTCACTTTGCATTTTCACCACAGAACTGATAGTGGGTACTGTCCAAATTTCAGTAGTATGGTGCAGTGCCATACAAAGTTTTGTTGTATCAATAATGAGTAATTTGTAAAATAAGCAGTTCATGCTTCACTCAATAGTAAATGTTCATTTGGAGGAACGAATATACTGCAAGTCTTGTTAAAAGGGGACACAAACCCAACCATCATAGCTGGCTTATTTTGATGGAAGTCTTTGTGATGACAAAATTCCCCAAACAGCTGAGAAACATCTTGTTTATTTTGGGAGATATCCTCGTTTGAATGATGTGTCTGGGAGCTGCCATTTTTGCAAATTCTGTGATGTCAAAGAGCCACTAGATTATGAAACAAAATTGAATTAAAATTGAGATATTCTTGGCCTGATATTTTAGGTGAGGGGAAGGAGGAGACTTATGACAGATCTGTGAATTTTTTTGGGCTCAGTAAAGTGCATGGTAAAGTTATAGAATTTTTGCTTTGGCTTTTTCAGTGTTTTAGTTTTAATCTTGGATCATCATATGGGCTGCCTAGTGAGATCACAAGTATCCTGTTCTTGACATATGAGGTCAATATTTGGGTTCATGATATTTCTGTGGTACCGTTGGGTCGGACCTTAATATACCTTAGTGGCATTCCACGACTAAATGGTAAGAGATTGACATCATAGTAACATATCTTGCTTTTTTTTCATTCTTCTATTTGTTCCATTATTAATGTTAATCTCGATTTTGGTGTTTTCAGTAAAAAGAGAGAAGTCGTCCCAGACTTGGCACCGATGTTATGGCATTCTTTTGGGACAGTGGCTGCCCTCCTTCAAGAAATAGTCAATATTTATCCATACATTAACCCACCAGCTTTAACTGTGAGTAAAAAACAGCGAGTTACAGTAACAGTCATTATTTGCAATAATTTTCGATGCTTTGCTTACAGTATTAAATTTACGAAGCATATTTATAATTCAACCTTTTAAAAACTGTGTAAGGAGTTAGGTGACATTTTATAACTTGAAAATCTGTTGTGATTTTTTCAACAAGATTTCCAGAACTTAGGGTCTTTGGGTCTTTTAAGGAACATGTCGATTAATTATTGTAATTAAGTACTTCCTCTGTGACTTATTTAGCATTATTCAGCATTTTCATAGATAAGCTGTTTTGGTCAGTAGGTTACATTGGTAGTAAAATGGTTGTTGTTCTTATGACTTTTCAGGCGCACCAATCAAACCGAGTGTGCAATGCCTTGGCATTACTCCAGTGTGTGGCTTCTCACCCAGAAACACGGTCAGCATTCCTACAAGGTAAAAGAAAAAAAAAAATTAAAAAACCAACGCAAGGGGAGAAACACACACAAAAAAAAGGCACAGTGCCACAAGAAGACACGTTATAGTGTATAGCCTCACACACAAAAAGCGCATAAGTATATAGAGAGCGCTCTCACAAAAGCGGAGATCAGATTTGTGAAAAAAAAAAAAGCCCCTTCAAAAAAACCGTGAACCGAATTTTGGTAAATAAAAAAAAAAAATTTTTTTTTTACTATTTTCAAGTTTAAGACACAATGTGAGGTTCATGACTTTAGATGCTTTAACATTGCTTCTACCAAACAAGCCAAAAAACCAAAAAAAAATTATTGTTTTAATGGCAAGCAACTCCAGGTCCAGAAGGACTACATTAAAATCTTCATCTCAAGTCTTTCGAAGATCAAAATTATTTCAGGTTAAAAATATCTCCAAAAATGTTTGTTAAAATGGTATGAAATTGAAAAATAAAATCATCGTGACAGTTGAATATTGACACACCAAAATCATTTCAAATTGTTTGCCTTTGTGGTATATTGTCGACCATTTTAAATATATGTAAATAGAAAGCAATATATCTGCCACAAAAAAAAGACATTATTTTGGACCTTCCCTGCTATATGGACTCATTACACCAAATTAGATTGTTAAGTTATAACCTTCGTGAGAATGCTTTGTAACATTTCCTGGTGTAGGTCTCTGTCACAGTGTATACGGAATGCATCGCAATGCATTGCAAAATGTTGCATGTCGTGTTGTTTCAGAACCTTTAGATACCTGTGTTGTAAAGCACTTTTATCCGTGATACTTTGCATGGCAACATAGGCATGACAAAGATTTCAACGTTACGTAGAGTTGTTTCTTTGCTTTGGAACAATTCTTTACAAAAACGTTAAAGGTAAAAGAAACAAGTTTGTTATTTCATCATACCCTCATCCTTTATTGTTTAACATTTTTAACATCTTTTTCTACTTTCAACAGCACATATACCACTGTTCCTATACCCTTTCTTACATACCGTCAGCAAGACAAGGCCTTTTGAGTATCTGCGGTTGACTAGTCTGGGTGTCATTGGTGCCCTAGTCAAGGTAGGTGGTGTTAGAAAGCTAGTACAAGCAAGGAAACTGTAGAAAACTGCTGTTCTTACGCAGTGGGAAATAAGGGTTCCTTCAAGTTAAGACATGAACACTTTTTATTTATGCTTGTCCACATGGAAAAAGATGATTTTGTTTTAAACCAATTATCAAGTACGAAACAAGGAGGTTCTCAAGAATTGGTGGATGAAGTTTGTATCTGATATGAAGTATATTGCTTTGTGGAAATCTCCTGTCCCCCCCTCCTCACCCACACCCCCGCCATCTTGTAAAACTTGGCTGTATATATGGCACAAATAGTCTTGGGTTATAATTGAAGGCTCTGGATGAGACAATGGTCTAACCGATGAAATTGGTTCAAAGGAGGGTCATATCAAGGTGTAACACATTGTTTGAATCCATAAACGACTGAAACTAGTTTCAAGTATATCCTAATATTTCAGGGAACAATTTATCCGGCATCACATCCCAAAGTGTTATGCAAAATGGTTGATTTGCTATACTAAATACGAAGATATATAGCAGTAGGTTGTACACACTGAACCGTAGAGGGGATATTCAGAGTCTTCCAAACTCCTACAGATAATTTGTACAGTTAAATTACGCCCTGTATTTATGCCTTGCTATATCAGATCAAATGGAAAAATGTATTTCTGAATATCTGTAACATTTTCAACTCGTCACACAGGCATGATTTAAAAAAAATACCAGAAGTAAGGTTAGTAGACAGTAGCATAACATGTGGAGTGTGTTCTGTGTTAATACAACCCAAACTGGATACAATCGTGATGTATCAATGTTTTATGAAATTTAAACCATAATCTTAGTACCAATTATTCCATCTTTTTCCATCAGAACTGCCCAGTTTGGGATGTAACTGATAGATTCTTGCTTGTAGAAAAAATGACAAAGAAAGTCTTTTAACGTTCTCCATTTTGCCATTTTACAGACCGACGAACAAGAAGTCATCAATTTCTTGCTGACCACAGAGATTATCCCCCTGTGCCTACGGATAATGGAAAGTGGCAGCGAATTATCAAAAACTGTAAGTCATGGTTTGAGCCTGTCATGTTCTCCTCTAAATATACCATCATGTTGTATTGTAACCACCATTTTAAAGGGTGGTAATATTTCATCAAATGAAACTGCTTAAGAGGGGGAGTAAAATTTCATCAAATCAAACTCGTTAAAATTAAATGTAAATATATTAATTCAAAGTTGTTGCCCAAGTAAATGGGATATATATATATATATATGGTATATATGTATGTATGTATACATGTATGTATGTATGTATGTATTTTAGATCCTCCTGCAAGCAGGAACTTGCAAAGAAGCCATCATTGGCTTTATATCAAAGCCGCAAGCTGACCGAAGGCAGTCTCTTAGGTTCATATTTAATGTCCATGATTATGAATTGTCAACAACTCTGTAACTGGACGACATACATTAATCTTGGAGTGACTCGAACTTGGGACCTTATGATTGAAAGGCACCTGCGTTAACCGCTGAGCTAACACTCTTAAGATTACCTTGGACCTAAGGATTACCTTGATGACTGTTCAAATCATAATGACCCCCCCCCAAAAAAAAAACTAAAATGGTGGGGCTATTTACTTATTTGAAAAGGCAATTACTTCTCAAATCTGTCACAGATTTCCTCAAGTCTTATTATACTGAAGGCTTTTCATACTTTGTTTTATTTAAAAAAGTTTGTTCCTTTTGTCACTATGTTTCTTAAATATTTTGTTTTGAAGGTGGCGACCTTTATTCTTCAAAAAATACTTTTGGATGAGACTGGGTTGTCCTACATTTGCCAGACTTATGAAAGATTCTCACACGTTGCCATGATACTGGTAAGGTTTTGATTTTTGCATTGACTTTTCTATTCTATCAATTTTTATCTCGAAAAACTTGATTTTTTACCTGATTTATGATTTCTCTGTTTGGAAAGAATTTCGGCCGTAACTTCGTTGGGACGAGTCAGCAATTACCAAACTCACCATGTGATATATTGATGTAAGATTGCGATCAATATTCTCTCAAAATGTATGTTAATTAACGAGTTCAGAGGAAATTTGTAATAGTCAGACTCTGAGACGACCAAATTTCTGTCAGACTAACAAACTCAGGTTTTCAAGTTTGTCACCTGACTTGTTGTTGACATCAAATTTAGATTTCTTTGTAGAATAAAAGTAAAATTATGAAATTGGCTTCAACCTCAAAGCTAGAGTTGTATTCAACAAACTTATGCATCTCTCCTACAGTGTATGTATTAGTATTCTATTCACCAAACCTACACATATCTCATACAGTGTACATATTGGCGCTCTATTCACCAAACCTACATATCTCTCATACAGTGTACATATTGCAGTTTTATGCACCCAACCTACATATCTCTCATACAGTGAACATATTGCAGTTTTATGTACCAAACCTACACGTCTCTCATACAGTGTACATATTGGTGCTCTATTCACCAAACCTACACATCTCTCCTACAGTGTACAGCTGTTCTGTTCGCCAAACCTACACATCTCTCCTACAGTGTACATATTGGTGCTCTATTCACCAAACCTACACATCTCTCCTACAGTGAACATATTGCAGTTTTATGCACCCAACCTACATATCTCTCATACACTGTACATATTGCACTTTTATGCACCCAACCTAAATATCTCTCATACAGTGTTCATATTGGTGCTCTATTCACCAAACCTACATATCTCTCCTACATCGTACATATTGCACTTTTATGCAACCAACCTACATATCTCTCATACAGTGAACATTTTGCAGTTTTATGCACCCAACCAAATATCTCTCCTACAGTGTACAAATCCAAGGAACAACCAGCAAAAATGCTTAAAAATTTGCCCTGAATTTATTTATCATTTTCATTTTGAATTCCAAAATTGTGTAGAGGGTTTTTCATATTAGCGTCAATCACATGCAAATAAGGAAATTGCAATCTTTATTAAAACATTTTTGTTTATATCCATCATTCACTGCTATTGCAATATTAAGTTTTTTTTTCCCATTTTACTCGCAGGGTAAAATGGTTCTAGCATTGGCCAAAGAACCATCTGCTAGGCTTCTGAAGCATGTTGTAAGGTGTTACCTTAGATTGTCAGATAACCAAAGGTAAGCTTGGACAAATTATCATGGTAAAGTGTCTTCTAACTCAAGGTTAGTTTGTGGAATAGATCAAGTTTAATTGTAAAATAAACTGTCAGGTATTAAATAAAGTGAGGGTGGAAGTAGTTGGGTAAGCATTACTTCAGATGGTGAGATCAGATTTTTCTTTTCTCAAACTGAAAATTTTGCCAAAGGAAGCCTGGAAAAAATGTTTGGATATATGTTACCTCAAATGATCAGATGAGGTGATGTAAGTTGGAAATGTGTGCTGGTGTAGATTTTAATTTAGCTGAGCAAAACGGATTAACAGGACCACCATCACCAGGCCTTGAAACTTGGACTATCTACTGGCCTAAAATCAAATACCAGTGGAATTCACAGTTTGCCAGTACACAGAATAGGCACCAATCCCAGAAGACATTAACCAAATAATCACATGAGGTGTCGGTCCACAATTGTCAGTCAAAGAATCTGCATGATTTCCGTACCAAACATAAGCCCCATTTTACTGCTTATTAATCAGCAAATGTAATAGGCTGCCCTGAAACTTTTGTACAGCAACAGATGTGTCTTGTAACTCAGGAAAATACCAGTGAAAACTTCATTTTAGCTAGTAGATGTTTATAAAGCGTTGTCGGTGTTTTCTTTTAGTAAGTGGCCACAATTGTGTGATATTCTAGGCTTGTGTCACTTATTGACACAGATTGTGAAATGTCAACCAAAGATTTGGCTGGAAAATGTTTTGGATTGATGTTAGAGCAAATTGTCCGATAACCCCAAAGTTAAGTTGACAATGTTTGGCTGGATGTTTACTCCTTATTGGGAGAAAAGCAAGTGTCACATTTCATTTGGTGTTGTGATTAGTTGTCAATAAACATTGTTAGATAACCAACGGTAAGTTGCAGAGTTTGATCTGTATGTACGTTACCTTAAACTGTCAGGTAACCAAAGAGGTAAAAGTGTTGTAAATTTGTACGTTACCTAAGATCGTTGTCTGATAAAGAAAGATCGTTGTCTGATAAAGAAAAATGTAATCTTAACTCAGACTATTTTTGATTGTAATTTGCAGAATATAGGTTTTGTATCATCACTTTGTATTCATATCAGTCGACTGAAATTTTTCGAAAATCCTGTTTTGAGGAAACAACATTTTATTTTCCAGTATAAAAACAAAAAATAACTAAAATGTCAAGGGTTTGTCAATTGTAGTCCTACACGACCTGTTAATTTGGATCATTTCTGAATGATATTCCATTTTTTTTCTCAGAGCTCGTGGTGCCTTAAGGCAATGTTTACCGGATCAGTTGAAAGATACAACTTTCGCTAACGTCCTGAAAGATGACAATTCCACTAAGAGATGGTTAGCACAGCTCATTAAGAACCTCAGCGAGGCACCCATTCAAGACCAGCCAGGAATTCCACTTCCCCCTCAATGAGAGGCAATTTGTGCTTGCTTAGAGGAGATTTGCAATAAACTACATGAGGGTAGTTTGAGATTTCTTTTAAGAAGTCCCATCATCCCTGCACATGAAATGGTACTCGCCAGGGGTGTATGACACCAAGCAGTGTGTGTGGAATTTTTAAAACTTCTTATCTTACTGGAAGACCTCCGATGTAGTAGAGACCTCGCTTGCACATACACTTGTCAAGGCCAGGCTTTCTTGCACGCCGGCAGCATAAATGCGAGACTCTCAGTTTGTGGTTTCAAGTTTATCTGTGGGAAGCCGAAAGATACACTAACCGCAAATCAACATTGTCAAGGTTAATTCGCACCATGTCTCAGTGAGAGGTTCTCATCTGTTGTACTAAGGAGGTGTTGTACTGGTATTTAAGTTTGAGACAACTTGTGTGGATGGATGGAAAAGACGCTCGTTTACGAGATTCCAGACTGGTCTGGTCGAACATCTTTCCCCCTCTGTAAGACATGGAAAGTTTTTGTATGTTTTTTTTTTTTTTTAAACAGAAGCTTAGTTCTCAAAATTGGAGGTTACTTCAAATCCTGTCACCATTCTGTATGGTCCAGTCTTCCATTTTGTGTTGAGTTTTATCTCACAGAAAAATGTAAGAGTCTGTAAGAAATGGGAGCTGATATCTCATGAGCTATCCTGAGAAGGCTTTTCTCCTCCTGAGGATGCTTTTCTGTATACTTGGACTTGTCTTGCTTCTTCAGTCCAGGAAGTTTTTGCATGGTTATCTCTTTGACAATTCTTCCCTCCACCCTCTTCGTAGAGCCTTTTAATTAACAGGGTCAATTAACTTACTAGGTCGTTGCCAGCACTCTGAAAATCTCAACATTCACTTTGAATCGTTATATACTTCAACCTCGGAAAAATATCATCGCAGGCTGTTTGACTGATTAGTAACTCCAACACTTTTACTTATTTCAAATATCTGGAATTTTCTGTCTATTGTCGAAAAGTTTGAAACTTACATGGAGGCTACCTGTAGCATAAAAATTGTGTCAAAACATGAAATTCATAGGATATGTAAATCAATATTCAGATAATGGTACCTTAAAAATGTTGTAACTATGCCATCCCCAAAATGAGGTTCAACCAATTTCCAATATGCTGATTATGTAGTGAATAACAATAAGAGGAGGTCAAAGGTCATGACTGTGTCGCGCTACCAATTCATAATCTGTTTCCGATTTTTTTTTTGGCTTCAGGAAATTCAAACAGGAAAGATGTTATATCCTACATTTTGTACAAGTCTGTTATTGAAGTGTTTGAAAATGTTACCAGTTAAGAATTGACTAAAACAGGAAGTTATTTTAGTACCTTTAAAGAATTAGTTCAATATATATGATCATTGGTATAGTTTTTTAGTTAGGATGTTTTATACATACACCTGTGGATTTGATATTAAAGACCTTGAAAGCAACAGGAAGAAGCCTCAGTCGTTTGGGGGTCGTTCCTACTTCCAAGACCCGGTGTATTTAGGTCAGTCGGAAGTAACATTACACTGTTTGAAGTGGAGATTTAACTTGTGAAGTGTTATCATGCACTATACCAGTTATGCAAACTGAACTACATAAGAAAGAAAGCGAAGAAAAGATGAAACATTTTCCATACACTGGAGGCAGATCTGTAGTTGGTATGGGAATGATGTGGGGCTTGGGTCAGGGGTGGGGGAGGGTAGAAGGGAGCGGGTGGGGTGGAAAATGGGATGAGGGGGGAGGGGGAGGGGAGGAAGATTGTTTTAGCGCATGCAGGATAACATTTTTTATGGATTGCATTGTGTTTGATTATCTTTTCCCGAATTTTTTTAAGTTTTTCACCAAAACCACTTTTGATGTTTTGAAAGCTCGTGTCCAAAGTACAAGGAGTTGTAATATTTTCTTTTTAGAAGGTCTTCGAAGAAGAAATTTTCACTGTAAATATACAAGTTACGTTTGAAAGCGAGAAGTATGTTATGAGTTTTTGTCATGTTTCTGCCTTCCCTTGTGTTACACCTTTTACTACCCGAGAAGAAGTTTAAATTGCACAGATGTGTAGCGTAAACATGTGAAAGTTCCCATGTCGTTCTTAATCTCTTCCAAACCTCCATCGTTCTCTCACACAAGAAAAAAAAATCCTTCATACTGTTTACAACTTTGTTAAGATCAAAAGTTGGCATTTCTCAGGACCCCTACTATGATGGTACCTCATCTTAGAATACGATTGAGTTACAAGAGGTAAACTTTCGTTCCAAATCGATCTCAACCTCTATGCTTGGTTATGGAATTGTTGGACCCCCGGACATGGGTTATCGTTTGACGTTTGACGGGGTTGCTGTGGGCGTTTAGAAAGAAACTGGCTAGACGAGATGAACGTGGAGGAAGAATAGCATGTTAACCTTCTGTGATTCTGTATCCACAAGTGATTCCTTAAGTGGTTGTGGAATTTGTGAGAAAAACAGACTGAAATGTTTATTGATGTCAAGCACCCTCATTTGATTGTTATAAATCGATCGAAGTTAGTCCGAAATGTTTAGTCTACTTGTCAACACAGTGAGCTTTTAAATATAAACTTGTCTTTCAAATTGTTCGAGAGACATAAAAGACAACATGATATGTGGCGGATGCATGCATTCTTGGAAGAGGGGCCATTGCTACCGAAATAGCAGTGCATAATACGTTTGCCACTAACTTTTAGTGCTCTCCAAAAAAAAAAAAAAAAAAAAAATCGCTGTCAGGGCCCTACCAGATTGCCTCGACATTAAGTAAACAAATTGTCCCACAAGTTTGATCGTAGGTTATACCACCTCTAGCATATTTGGACACATTGTTTTTTCCAAAAAAAAACTAGGAAAAAAAAGAGGCAACCTTCATTGCTACCCGTAAGTTTTAGAATGTTTCTTGCGAAAAGTGTTCAAAAGTAGTTTCCGCCTACACCAAATTATTTTCGAACAGTACAAAGTGTTGAAAATGTGCAAAAGAAAAATGTCGCAAGGTGGTTAACTTCTTTAAAGGAAGCAGTAGAATACTCGTTAAAACTTGGCAATCAGAGACCATTATTTGACTTCGTAGCATTTGTATATATGTT
>KN886129.1:56549-69422 GCA_000934455.1 Apostichopus parvimensis
GAAGTTCTTAGATTCAAAGTCTTTCATGAAAACACAACTAGCAAAGACAGAGAGAGGAAGTACCAGCATCGACACCTTTAAGTGTATTTATTCTGCAGTTTTTAAGACTATTGCCCTGACATCTTATAGATACTGTGTAAGAAAATAGTCAGCACGATCGAATAGTATCTTGTATGAAGTAGGATAATTAATCATTTTTACCCTGCATTTGTTCGGACTTTCTAGTTTTTAGTACCATTCTATGTGTCTTCCTACAATATCCTGGTTTAATGGTAACAGCCATGATTGTAAACATATGTTTTGTTACCTCTGATGTCTCTATACTTTAAAAGACCAAATTCCGTTTGGACATTGAGGTGATCTTTGATACATTCTCGTAAAGTATATAAAATATTTCAACCTTCGTGAGACTGCAGCTTTAAAAGGTACTTTGTTTTATGTCTCTTTTCATCGTGTGGGTACATGCATTGATGCCATTCTCCTCATTCTCTGCAGCATTGTTTTAAGAGAAGTTCTCTCTGAAATAAGACTTACTTATATTCAATAAGTCTATATACACATGTCGAAATCGTCCCTTCAAAAAAGCCGATCCGTCAGTTAAGTTAGGGAATATAGGGCCGCTAGCAATCTCAATACTTTAGGAGTATTAGCTCAGTGGTTAACGCCGGTGCCTTCCAATCATAAGGTCCCCAGTTCGAGTCACTCCCAGATTAATGTATGTCGTCCAGTTTTACAGAGTTGTTGATAATTGACAATTCATATTAATGAACGTAAATATGAATATAAGAGACTGACTTCGGTCAGCTTGCGGCTTTGATAAGCCAATGAGGCTTCTTCGCGAGTTCCTGCTTGCAGGATGATCCAAAATACATACATACAATACATACATACAATACTTTAACAACATTGTTCGTTACAAATCAAAGCTGATTAAGTTTGTCTCGACCTCTATCATTCATAATTAGTATTTTCATATGTCGTGACGTTAGAAAACCTTATTGAGCATGATTATTCTAACTATACGTCCACATGGGATCTGCGTTATATATAGGCCCAGTGATCTCCGAATATTGGTCAGTAAACAAGGCACAAGAAATGTCTTCTCTAAAGATATATTTTCAATCGAGTCAATGTGCAAATAAGTTGTAATCAAGTTAGAATGTATTTGCTACATATGTTATAACAGCAACGAGTCGATCTTGGTTCGTGATTTGTATAAATGCTGCTGTGAAGTGATCATAAAAGTTATATTCTCACGAGTTAAATGTGACCCATTACATGTACTGTTAATATTTTCATTGAATGTCATTAACATCAACCAATGATCTCTTTCTTAGTCATCTTAGCCATCAAAACAAAGCATAGCTATAATATTTTCTCATAGATAAAATCATTATAAATCTTTATAAATAAGATATTATTTCCGTCATCATCTTCTCAACTTCTGTGTCAACCCATGATTGCCAAAAAAAGGTCGCGAAATGTGCAGGTTTGAATAACAATATATCGTAGGAATAATTATATTCAGTCAGTTAGCGTGAAGCATGCTGATTTTATAGTACGATTGTGATATCAGATACGATGGTAACCACGTGTCGTCCTAAGTTTAGAAATTCCACCATAAGATTTTGCCACCCGTGTATCGAACAATGCTAGTCCTGTTTTGATGACATACTTTGCCTTGCTCTATGAGCTCAATCACGATAACCTAAAATCATTTGTAAATACTAAGGCCGGATCTCGAAAGAGATTCTTTGAACAGACTCTGTGTAAATGAATATATAAATAATATACAATATTTATATTATTATCACATATATATATATATATATATATATATATATATATATATATATATATATATATATATATATATATATATATATGTAAATATGTATATAAATATATAGATATATGCGGGGTTGTAAGTGTGTTACACAACATTACCCTTAACGTTTAGCAAACGTTAAAAGATTAATTAACTCACTGTAATAGCCAAACTAATTAAGAAATAAATTACCGTAATCAGAGTCATAATATGGTTACTTTCAAAGATCACGATCTTCACCAAAAAAGCCACCTACTCATGCCCGTAATATATTCAATTGCCTCTCTAAACGTAAAAAAGTTCCCATATTGATGTATCTATATGTCTAGTGAATAGGCAACCCTGTTGGAGGGTCCGAATCTCTAGCAAGTACGGTTGAAAAACTGATAGCAATGATAGTATGCAATTGTATATACTTGGACGTTACACAGATATACTACAGATGTAAATCTGTTTTTAACATTTTGTTATTGCTGGTAGCATTTAATTATATTATAACGGGTAGAATATTTTGGCAGGATATATTTATATATTTCTCTTCTGTGTGAGAGCCAATGAAAGGCGGAAGAGAATGGGCAAAAAACTGTAAAACAAATATGTGACTGAAGTAAAAAAAATAAAAAATAAAAAAAAAACATTACCGAATGTTCGGCCCTTCGTATAGTTCATTAATGGTCACATATATAATACACATGGTCGCAATAAACTACACTAGAATTGAAAGAGCAAGAAAACAGAAGTCGTTGTTTTATGAGACCAACCATGGAGCTATAAACCTGGGTTTATAGCTCCATGGACCAACTTTGCATTTGGTAGTAAGTAGTACGTAGGCTATATCTACATGATTTGAACTGTACTGCAATGTCGCCATCTACTAACTTGGCTCGATACCGTAATAGGCTGGCGAATACTTGACCTAAATAAGTAAATGAAATATAAGAAAAACTGACAATACAATCAGTAGATAATACGTTCTTATATTGTCCATCGGAAGAGAGTCAACAAATTAGTCAGTTATTGATTAATGAGATATATTAGGTCCTCTTGTACCCTTTCGTCACCTACTATGCATATTTTTATGTAATCGTTCCAATGTTATTGCTTTATTATAAGCGCGAAGAAACAAGCTTTCTAAAGTTAATGCCATCACCACAAATATTACCCTGATGAAATTAAATTTGAAAAATTCTTCTTGTTCAAATATATGAACCACTTAAGAACGGTCTTGTTTGGTCAAGGAGATAATTAAATTATTCCTTTACCCTCTCAGAATTAACCGGAAATGAAACAGCCAACTTAACCTTTGGGGTGGTGGTCGGTGTAGAATAAAACAGGGTCACCATAATACAACAACGTCAAGTTTCACGATTTGGAGAATACTATATTTAACAAGTATTTCATATTCCCGATTGAAGAAGTTTTGAACTCAACCGAATTACGAAGCTAAGAGACAGAAAGCGAGAGATAAACGGTGAGGAATTGGAAACTATTTCATTCATCATCCTTGCAAGTCTATCGATTAACGGTCAGTTATCACATTCCCTCCTGATATGACGTAGTGTTAAGCCTTACTTCTTATGATACGTTTACAGATCTATACCGTTTATCAGACACGGGCGAGATCAAAAGAAAATAAACTTAACATCGTGAAATGTCAGTGACCGATTGCGGGGCATGACTGAGCAGTTAAAAAGACCGTCTACTAAGCAAACGCAAATGGAATCACAAACTGGCTTCAAAATTCACTTTGACGGTAGGTGTCTTGAATTTTTCGCCCAAGCCGTTGTTTAGTAATGAAATGGTTGAAGCTGATAGGAAACCAATAGAGACGCGATAATTTACTTTATATGATGCTGACGTAGATACCATCTGCGTACAGGTTATTACGTCATAAAAACCTCCGATCATAATGTTCGCCGCTGACCTCGTGAGAAACGGCTTTGCTTCAGTTATAAACAAGGCAATCGGTTTTAAAACAAATCACATTTCAGACGCGGATTCCCCGGTTTCTTTATCAGAAAATACACCGGTCTCAATTGATCTGGGTTATGAGGCTATATAGTCTTTAGACTTTTAGTGTTGACGTAAAACCTGTTAGCGATGACATTTTGCCCGTCTGACGAAAAAAGAAAGTAAGAAAGAAAGTCTATCCTAAAATGAGGGAGCTATGATAGTATATATATTGAAAACGGACTATTTGAGGAGTAAATAAGAATTAATGCAACATGTTTATGAAAATACATGAGAATATGAATGATTATGTACATTGATGACATTAATGTATAGCTGTGATAAAATTTCAGTTTGTTTTATAGCGGAGTAACTTATTGAATACAAGTTCAGTTAAGAAGCCTTTTACCAAGAGTTTGTTTTAATTAATTAATAACTCAGATATAATACGGTAACAACTTTTGACGACATGCTGTATATTACCAATTGAAATAAAATAATTTATATATAGTATCCAACTGACCGGGTCTGAAAAAGGTATCGGGATGCCCCCCCCCCCAAAAAAAATATGAAAGACAAAAAAATTACAATAACGCAACGTTACATCTAAATTTAAAATGCCGCGTTAATTTATTAATTGCAGTACGAAAAAGAAACGACATCGTCTCTAAATCAAGAAAGATTCGTGAAATCGAACTTTTATGAGACTTGAAATACAAGTACAACGCATTAATACAGTACAAGGCTTTATCTATATAAGCACGAGTACGTTTTGCATTAGTGGCTATACTAATATTATTATTGAATATGAACTTAGTATGGGCACGAGTACAAATCCGCGAGTATACAGGTAAATAAACCTAGACTACCTTAACGGACCCGAGTGGATATGTCCTTGAACATTTATCTTTCAACGTGAAATTCAGAAATCCATTTAGTCGCATAATATTCTTTCGTGTTGGCACATAAAATTGACTTTGATATGCGCACATTTGAGCCACGATAAGCCGCTTTATATTAACATTCTGCTAACATTCCTTTTATTTTAGTTCTTGCTTATCATTATTTATAGTTATTATGATATATTTGATTCGTAGTAGCTGAACACAATCATATCGGGGGAAAAAATGAAATCCTTTCTATTGGCGCTATATGCCGCCTCCAGTTTCCGTTCTTTTAAAGAATACATAATAATCTGTATCAGTGAAGGCATATTACTCCAATAAAGAACGTGATGATGATTTTACATCATATTGTGATGTAATACTAAAGTATTAATTTCCTGTGTGATATTGATCCATTAACCAAACACACACAAAGATTGAAATTTTGGAAATTACAGGGAAAACAAAAACAACTAATGATCGCAGGTCAAATTTTTTTTGACAATTTTACGTTATCTGTTTCCCTAATGGCAAGATTACTTCGGAAGAAAGCATAAAAATGGTAATAATTTTCGACGTCTTTTTTTGATATTATGAGAGACGGTGCAACTGATATTCACTACAACTCTACCCAATAGTTTAAGTGGTTTAATTTATTGAGTCAAGAAATCCATTAACGGTCTTATACCAAACACGGAAATGAGCTAAAGGTTGAAACAAATTTCCGTATGTATTAGGAATAAGTGAGTTAAATTCCATCTATTCAATGAGAGTCCCTCCAATAATTTGAAGATGAAGGCTTACGTGTATTTTTGCATATACAATCTCCCAACAAATGCGACAATATCAGCACAAACGTTAAAATGCAATGTAACAAATATATTTTACAGATATTTGTTTATCTTCAAGTATAACGACTCGGGAATCATTTGTACATACAAAAGTCCCATTTTGTTTTCCGAGAACATATTGGAATTAAAAATATTACACTACATTTTCATTAAGCATAAATGTTCTTATCGACATGTTATACTAGTGATGACTTATATATGTGTATAAGTTTCATCGTTTATTCAATACGCTAACGTTGTATCTCAGATGTTTATCTTTTAACGTATAGTTTGTGGACTGAACGTATACTGTAAAGAAGCTTGTTGGGTTTAAATGTTTTATATCACATCTCTTGAGTCATGTAGCTAAATATAGACAGGACTGAAATGTAAACTGTATACATTGATACACTTATTTTTCGCAATGAAGAAAGGGGTTTGCATGCATGAGAAAGGATATTTACCAATATCAGCACCGAGCCTATATGTTTATACAGTACATTCATCTCTTACTTTTACTTTTTTTTATATTTTATTTACTTTTTCTTCCAGGGAGTCTCCTACTTTGTTAAGTCTTTTTTAAGACTTTATAGGAGACTTCCTTTCCTATTGTATACAATTGGCGATAAAAGAAATGAATGATTTACTATATATACATATTGCCTAGACAACATTTACGAATCTGCGGAAGATGTTATCATGAATAGATTATAGACCAATCAAAGAGCCGAGTACACAAAGTTTGCGAGACGAATGACTCAATGGAGTATGCGTTTTTCACAAGGCATTTCTTAGACAAAATGATGAAATGCAGAATGGATTTGGTGGGACGTTTTCTGGAATTCTAATCACCTTTAATGCGTTCATTTCTTGAAAAGAATAATGCTATTAAATTACAGCGTCAACATTGCTAGTTTTATACGCCACGGGCAACAAGAGATCATTGCTTTGATCTGTACAATCAACACAGAATATTTATTTCGGTTTACAGTAGGGTAAGAAAGAACTACAAAAAACAACTTGTCGTTATAAAATAGCACTGCTGTATATGACTTACTGGCGTTTATTGATATCATATAGAGAATGTGATCTTTTTACTAAATATTAATGATATAATATCATATATTTATATCAATTAGAGTCTATAACGTAAACTCTAACGAGATGTTTATTTATGCAACAGAAGAGGCATTGCTTATTAGATTCTTGGTAAAACCTTAAATAACTTCCTTTTATCCCTGACTTATCGTATCGTAACTCATATACTTCATTTGTTTCACCAGTTTGATTCTTTGATGTGAATTTTTTGGTAATGACTGCTTCGGAGTATATCGTTCCATGAAGTGTTTTTGTCACAAATGTTCTCAAGTTTCGGATATCAGGTTCTATATCAAAAGCTGTTTGAATAAACAATAAATGATAAGGTCCATATTGTGGGTATCGATGACAGGGTACAATATAAACATGCTTATGAGTAAGGTAATTGCAATAATCCTAAATGTATTTTGCATCGATCCTTTTTGTTTTTTCTCCCCATATGGAGCAGCATAGAACACAGAGAAACGCACATTCAAATAAAATTTTGTTTAATACATGAAAACATCTCTTTAAAACTAGTAGTTTTTAATTGATTTTGATACTGTTGTGTGCTATTCGGTACGAATATTTCAATACAATGTACTTGATTTTAGCCCAGTTTCTGTTCAAATAATGAAGAAAAATGTGAAATCTTATTTTGATCATAGTGGTTCTATGCCTTTCAAAAAAGGAAATACAAAACTGTTCATTTTCAAAATGGAACAGGCAGTTAGCTTTGGAGTCATCAAAAATAAAACCCTGTAGACAAACAGAGGAACAAAACCATCCTAATATTTGTTTTAAACATACGGTCAAATTCCGGAAGCAAAACTACGATTGATTTATCGTAACTATTACCTACGATCTTTAATACCACCAATTTTCGTTGCTTATCTGACGAACCATGAAAAATGAGATAGTTTCACCAAGCTAATTTTGTCAAAGGCGTTTCATTAATTGAGAAATTAAATATCGAAAGTATCAAGACATTTAAACGCTGAAGACAGATTTTATTCATGTATTCTGTTACGCCTTGCCTCTTGATTTAGACGAGCCAATGAGAGAAGACATTGTTATGCATATTCAGTGCCAACGAAAGTCTCCTTGCTCGAAAAACAGCTGATCGTCGATGCGACTAGCAGGCTAGTGACAACAGTAATGAGTGTGAAAAACCTAGCCTAAGGACACGCATGATACTTCACTTGTATTGGTATCACAGACTTTCGATCATGTCTCTCTGACTACGCCTATAAGAGCGTACCTTTATCAGAACTAGGTCTCTCTGACTAGGCTACTAACAGTATACTATTATTGAACAACATGTATGTGTTACACTGGTGACACCTTCGCTGTTTAGGTTTGCATATTCATTACTAAACTCACATCTAGGCGTGGTCTACCTCTTATAATGAGAATCATCTTTTTCACAAATGCTGCAAATTGTTACCGTCTTAAGCCGTTTCCGTTAGTTTGACAAAACTATCACTGTTATTTACAGTCATAACAATGACATATTTCATCCATAAACAAAACCGGTGGTATATTGGCAAATAAAGAAGGAAACATAGCATCTAACATTGTCTCATGTCTTTACCTTTTTTTTCGGTACGCATGTAAATCACTTTAATGTTTTCTAATGGTCCGGTAACCTTTAACCCCCAAATGGTGTTTAATGGAATCGTTCATTCCATAATCGTTAAAAATATAGGTTCAAACAAGACTACTTTGTCGACTAATTGTTTTTGCAAATCTCAATCAAAATGGAGGTATCACAAACCTTACAAAACGTACATTGCGCTTCTCGGTTGGTGGATCTTGCATTATGTATTTAAGATATAAGACTCTATACTTATGTGCAGGCGAGAAAGGGTTGTGTATTTTGACAAACTGCGTAATAATTTGTTTAATATAGAAGTCAATAGTTTTTGGTTGCAATTGTAAGAGGAAGGTTAGTTCAATTAATGTTTGGTAGAAACTATTTAAATTTTTCAGAGCAATGACGCACATTGACTATTTCTATCAGGTAAAACGTCGCCTACGTGAGAGTTTCGAATATATTCTGTGAATAAACTCCTTGTGGACGGTTAAAATAACCCACACTTTATCGTTATTATTAATATTTAATTACTGGCTAGGATTGTTGATAAAATGGTTTCAATATTCGTATATCACACTTTATTGGGTTTTTGTTTCAATATTAACTTCAATAATGGCATTCTTTGTCGATGGTCAAGAACCTGTTTCTCTTTTTCTCTCTCTCGACCTCTCTCTCTTTCTTAAAGAATTCATAAATGAAGATGTAGATGATAATAAAGCACATCGTTCTGTTGAATCCATCGGTTTTATGTCAATATTTTACATTTTCATCGGTCGAAATCTTGTACGTGGAATCTCAATAAATACAAGATTATTCATCGGAAAGCAATAGCAGGGTTAAAAGTATATATGGCTTAAAATGCTGTTCTAAATACGTCAATGGATTTATCTAAAATAAAACCTTCGGTAATCATGTGTTTGAAACGCTGGAAGTAAATCAATCAAAGTTCTTGATGATAAACGGTTTGATATGTTAGATTTAAGGTCAACATTCTTTTCCAACCTTTTACAATGCTTTCATTGTCAAAAGTCAAAAGGCTGCCTTAGCTAAAAGCAATTTTATGTTTTAAATTCCAAATAGTAGATTAGTGCAGGTTCTGTTCTTAACAACCAGATATCTTTCATAAAATAATCTGTATATTTGTCCTTGTTGGAGAAAACTTACTAATATTCCAAAGTTAACTTTATAAGCAATTATGTATTGCAAAAAGGAATAGCTTTTTCTGTGAATATGATGGTCACCATAAACTGGTGGGTGAAAGGCTGACTGTAAATCCGTGGCCAGGTTGGTGGTCTATGCTAGTATCTAGCATATTCTGCTTGGTGAACCCAATTATCATGTTAATCATATCGGCGACCATACATGCCAGTAGCGGATGTTGTGGAAGGGGTCTATATTTATGTTTAAGACTTTTCCATCTTCTTTCGTCCACGAACATTGAGAATTTGTCCCATTTTTCGGCCCAAAGTCTTTGACGAGACTCAACGTTTATGGCGAATCTCCAAAACAAGTTGGTGAACCTTCAAAAGGTCACAACGCTTACTTGGAATACCAGGTAACTACAATATTTAATCATTTTTAAAACAAGTTGAAGTTTTTGTTGGTTTGGTTGGTTAAACTGGCAGAGGAAATTATATTTCCAATTCCCTTTCCAAAATGGCTGCTTTGGTCATGGGTATCAGTGATATATCCTTCTCCTTCCCCTTTAGTATATGTATCTTACACTTTCATATGGTTTACTCAAGAGAAGTAAACAGACAGGGCTTCATTACATCAATTAAATTAGACAATGGCGACGGAACGGGAGGGGGGGGGGATTGGGGTTGGGGATTGGTACAGTGTCCACCAGTTTGTAAACAACTTCAGAAGTGCCCCGTTTTCATAAAGTAGAATGGTTTCTTTACGTTTACGAGTACCCTTTTTCAATTTTTTTTATCTAAAAAGTGACCTTTTTTTAAACATGGCGTTGCTCCTTGTTGAGTATTTAAGTAAAATGCAAAGAAAATGTGGCGATTGTACAAAAATTTGTTTTTTTACTTTATATGGTACTAAAATTTATGAAACAGAAGGCGCATATGATCAACTTTGCTGCCAAGTTTATGAGGTATATGTTACGGTTTGCTACTTCAAATCAAAGTACCACTCAAAGGTTCTGGTCCACCCCACCCCACGGCCCCAGATGGAAACCTTTTTGCCGCTTAACTGAGACATAACAGTGTTATTGTCACATCAGGTTTGCGACGTGACAATTTATATGCTTCTGTCTTCTAATTTTTAAGGACTACTAACGGATGAAATCATGACAAAATCTGTTCATGTTTCATGAGTAAACGTCTGTTGCATAGAATACCAGGTGTTGTTATAGATTCAAATTCCATATTTCCCTTCGTTTTAACATGGATTTAAATCAAGGGTTCGTTACCAAACACAGTGAAACAAGTAACCTGATTTGATCCTCGTACTTTCAAACTTTACGTATTGTAATTATTTATTTGCTTTTAATTTCAAAGAAACCTGATTTGATACTCGTACTTTGAACCTTTCCAGTATTGTAATTAATTATTTGTCTTTAATTTCAACCCCATCAATGTTGGATTGTTATCTTAGTCGAGTTTCTATTCTTCTCTTTCAAGCATTATTTTTAAGCATTATTTATATATATGGCATTAGTCATAACTATTACCACAGACAAAATGGGTAAAGCTACATCCCACGTCAAAACTAATTACGAATCCAATTTTGAAATTTCATGACCTTTAAAGGCCGAACTCTACATCTTGCGTGGAGGGTTTTTATGAGTGGACCTTCGTAATTTACCAAGTCCGCCTAATCCCTTTCACAATTCCAATGTATTTTATTGTGTGAAAAAGAAAAGACACACATATAACGTTATCCCATTTCCATAGTAGGAAAATGAATTTCAAACATGAAAGTTTTGTACGGTAACTAAGTCTTGTCTTTCCCCCTTAATAGACGGAACCATTTTACACTTTTAAGAGGTCAAAAATGATCAAGAAAGTTAATTTCATGTGGAATGTTTTATTACACCTTTTCATTCAACAAAAAGTGGAAAGAAATAATGATGCGATTTGCCAACATGTTCAAAATACGCGTCTGTCTTTAGAAATATGTAAATAAATGCATCGCAACGGGGAATATGGAGACAGAATCTAAATTTGATCAATTGGATAATAATTGAATCATATTTACAACACAGTCGATTCTATGGGTATGGAGCCTTTGCACAGCAGGTCTGATATGGTTGCGGAGGTGTTGGGGGAAATAGGGTCCATTTAAAATGAACATTGGCACTCGAATTGGTTCTGATAGAGTCTGGTAATTGCTTTTTTTTTGTCGTCGATGAAAGTATACACCCGCAAGACAAATTACGTTCATTGCACTCATCGAAATCATCATATAATATTCTCGTGGATAAAAATCGTATATATTAGCTTCGAAAGAATCATATCAGCTACTATGTGTGTGCAATGTAAAAAAAGGAAAGGTTAAAGTCTTAAGACAAATTGTAAAAATGGCAGTGCAAAGAAAATTTATGTATGGTATTTATGAGTGACAAATCGATATTTTGCTGTATACTTTCAGTTCCATCAAGTAAAATGTCTTTCTCTGAACGAAGATGACGTAATTGTGATGTCATAGATAGCATGAAGTCACCAAGTTTAATGTTAACGGTGTGAAGAGTTTCTTTTGTTCAAGTCTTTAATTAGCAAAGGATTAACAGCTTCGGATGCTCTCCTTAAATGACGTCATTGTCTGTTTTCACTTCCAATCCCGTACACTAACTCTGTTTATTGGATGCAAGTTAGTTGACTATGGTCCTGAAGTGTCTCTGTGGAGTGAATACAAAGCGCTTTCTCTCTCTCTCTCTCCCTTTCACTCTGAGCGGGTCGACCTCGTCGATACCTGTGGAAAGGGAATCAAATAATAGTAACTCAACAAATTGCGAAGAATCATGTATAAAACCAAAATGTAGTGAGGGTTTCTGTATACACAAATACTTCTTGCAAATTCACGTGAAGACTGCCCAAACACAGGGCAACCATCATCAAAACGACTTCCATATCTCCCCTACGCAAGGACATAGCCCCAAGTTATGGAGGGGCGGTAGTATGGGGGAGAGTGTGTCTCCCCTTCAATACCTTTTCAGATTTATTTTCAAAATGACTTACATTGATAACGCACGTACCAATGGGAACATGTGCTACGCAAATGTAGTTATTATGATAGAAATAACAGCACTACTTTGCATGTTAGCCCCATACCAAAACAACATTTCTCATAGAGATGGGCGCCCCCTTCGCTTAGACCTCTTCTCAGGACGGCGTCGTTTAACCTCCTCCCCTCCCCCACACCGCGCAATGGAGCATTGATAAGTTAATATTATTTAGTTATTTTGGTGTGTAGTTTTGAAAGGATAGAGAGAGTTTACTAATTCATAGTCAGGTATTTCCTCTCGGATCAAATGTAAGTGGAATGATTTCTTTACAATGAGTCAGAGATTAAACGTATAAAGCTGTACTTCTTTGAAATAACAATGGTTACCGCACTTACCCTACACCATTTGATAGTTTGGCGGACGATGTCATAACATTTTCTGTAAACTTTTTGCCTTCTGCGCATGGGCATAGACACGTAGACGGGGTTTGCTGTACGACTGCTGTCTGCTCCGAATTGCTGTAATTAGAA
>KN886129.1:70357-81368 GCA_000934455.1 Apostichopus parvimensis
TATTATTACTTACTCCATAAATATGATTTACTGGTGATTCCTCATTAGATGTTGTTTCCCAGTCTAGTGGGTGCGCTGACGTCACCTGAGACGTGAGGAGGCACAAAGACAATATTGCGGTGAGTGTTACGATGCGGTAATCCATTTTGTTCCTAACAAGAAAAACAAAACAAAGATTAGTTGTAAATTGTGGTCTAATCATGCCTTCACATTAGTGAGTATAGAGATAATCAAATTTCAGATAAATTTAAGCGTTCATCTATGATCCATTACCGGCGAGTAATTTTTCGTAGACACAGACAAAAACTGAAAGAATATATGAATCATATTGTATCGATCGGAAGCTTACGTGCACGCATTAAGAATTACTAAATCTGAAAACATGATTAAGTGCAAACGAACATTTGTTTGACGCACTTGCTAAATAGAATTATAAACGTTACAGAATATGCTGCTCATACTAAAATGCTAATAGTAATCGTTAGATATAAGTACAGTGCCTCGTGTAGCCTCCATGTTTAAAGTTTAGCTACCATCACTTCCACTACCAACTCTAACATTGCTACAGAGAGAATGAACGGCAAATGGGGAAGACAAATATCCCCTCCCTCCCACCCCCATCCTCCAATAAAATCTTCGTTACTATTTTATCCAAGTACCAGAAATATGTCATGCTACCCCACCGACAGCTTGCGACTATGTTTTGTCATTTAATGGCGAGTTAAATTCATCGGCGTCATGAAGGTTAGATTCTGTGACCATTCTTAGAAATTTAAAATTAAGGACATAATCAAACAATTCTTGAAAGTCCTTTTTGATAATCAACCATAACTGATCAATTGCAAACTCATTCTTGCGTATACGTTTTTATAGTCAAGGGTTAATTTTGTTTTATGTAAAACTTGTATCAAGAGTTTCCGGTCTCCTCTCATTAAATGACAAACCTCTTTGAAGGCAAGGTTCATGATTATGAAATACGCAATACCAATTGTCTGGAGGTCAAACTATGTTAGCTGCAATTTTTTTGGTTATTATCAGTTAATTTGCTTCGAGTGAATTCTTACAATATATGTCTCCGTATATTTGAGCAACGGGTATGCTGTGATTTATAATAGAAGCTTTTTTTGTTGTAAATTTGCCGACAGAGTTTGTACTTCTACACGGATGAGCTCGTGTCCCGTATTACCAAGGGCTTTGATAAACAAATAACCCACGACCTAACGTGGTCACTGATCAACCAAATTATTACTGCATCAACCCACTTCCGAGAATTCTGAGTTCAAGTCAGGCAATAATTAAACTTGTAATCATTGTGTCGAAGCATTATCATGCTTCATAAAATTCCTGAAAATAATCAAATTCGTTTCCATATCTATAGTTGAATTAACATGGTATGGAGATTGGGGACATTTTTGGTTAAAAGTCGATATTAGAATGGTGTAACTACATAAGTAAGTATTCTAGAAATGCACGTATTTCATTACGTGGCTATAGTCAATCATTATAAGCATTAGCTGTCACTCTTTTTCCTCTCAAAATGACGACCTTCATTTTATCTGATGGATCTAAACAAAAATGAAATAATAACATGTAATAATACCATGGGTTCTGGAACATGTCAAATTATTGCTCCATTACCCGCGCCGCTTTTTCGATAGTAAAACTACAAAATTATGACGAAAACAATAGTAAAACAAATAATTTGACAGTCTTTAGGGAATGGTCTAAGGGACCAAGTTTGATGGAACTTAAAATTCAACTGCTTTATACCAAGAAATACGCGTTGTCAAACAAGGTTAACATTGGCGCCATTCAACTTTAGATGGATTTGTAAAATGGCGTTCTATTTCCGATGAATACATACAAAGTGACAACTTCGAAGTATAGCACACGTTAATGTGTAAAATAGGTAACATTAAATGGCGCAGAACTTTGTGGAGAATTTTGTTAGCGTATTTTTGGCAAGTTGTCGAATTCAATTTGATTTAGCGGTTAGTCATGTGTGTGGGTACATATAAATATATGGCTATTGAAACTATGATAATATCATAAAACAGGATATATCAGAAGAAAGAGTCGTTCAGAGAATGCAAACGATCGCAATAACCTCAATGATGTATCATTAACAGAAGCAACCGATTCACATTGAGGTTACAGTAATTATGTATCAAACTCGATTTGTTGGGATTACACATATCCTCAGTTCTTAATGTAATCCTAATAGCACATGCTAACGATTTATCAACACGATCCAGTTTTACTCTGGTACAAAACTTTTAGATTAACAGTATCGCTTCTGTGTTCTCTGTGTGTATAGAAGTGAAATGTGATTAGCTTTCCCAAAAAGCAGATATTGTGAAACAAGTCTTTTGATGGACTTCTTGTTTTCTCTTCAAGTTTTCGAAGACTTCGCCAAGCTGACATTTGTAGGACTTTCATTCCAGTTAGACTGTTTATTTTAAATAAGATACTATTATTCTTAATTGTAATGTAGTTTGTTGTATTGTATTGCATTGTACAATGTTGTATTATGTTGTATTATATTGTATTGTTTTGTTGTATCATATTAATTGGTATTATGTTGTATTGTATTGTTTTGTATTAATTTGTATTATGTTGTATTGTACTGTTTTGTATTATATTGTATTAATTTGTATTGTTGTATTGCAATAATTTACATTATGTTGTATTGTATTGTTTTGTATTAATGTGTTATATTTTGTATTGTATTGTTTATATTGGATTCATTTGTATTGTATTAACTTGTATTATGTTTTGTATTGTGCTAAATTGCACCTTATTTAACATCTATTGTACCACTGTTACGTGTGCTCACTAAGTTACGCAGTAGATTTCGTCATGTTATAAAACGCAATTACGTCCAATACTTTTCGCCTTTTATCGAATTAACATTTCCAGTTAAAAATAACAAGTTAATCAAAGAGAATTAGAAAGAAGATCATCTGATCAATTGGGGTTTTCACGTATACGTTATATTTTAAATTTTCAATAACAGATGAACTATTTAAGAAACAAATATTGCTATATATCCTTCCAATTGTAATTCAAATGTCACTCACAATAATTCCTCTTGATTGTTTTTAAATAGTTTTTAGATTGACTAAATAAAGAATGCAGGCGACAAACAAATGAAACAAATTCTACACGGGACTACTAGGTAATTTATTTGTCAAGAGACGAAATTAACGGGAGAAATCGGTAAAACCGGACTACCCTAAAGGGTTTGCTAACTTTCTTGATTGGGTCAGTTAAATCAGGTTGATATGTTCACTTCATCGTGAGTAAACCAAAGGCCAAAAGTCAATAAGAAGAAGCAAACCCTTTTCTAATTTACACAGGTCGAAAAATACGGTCGGGCAGGATGACCTTTTACTTATTGACCAAAATTATCTGATATCGCCTGTGATAAAACTTGACAATTGTCTATCGGAAGCAGCATCGAGAGCCAAAAAACGAAAAAGGGACGAGAGACAGATAGAGAAAGAGATGAACAACAGAAAAAGAAAAACAAAGAAAAAAATAGACAACAAATTCTTCGTAATTAGCTCGTCTTATGTAAGGAATTGACCAAGTGACCCCATCCTATATTTCTTACTTGAGCAATTTAGTTACAAATTAAAACTTCTGATCGATAAAAACAACTTGGTACCAAAGAAAGACATTTATCCAATGTGTATGAGGATAAAGACGAAGGCTTCTTTTATTATTGGAATAATAACCTCTATAACAAATATTAATTTAAGAGATACGAATTCCTCTGGTAAACACTTTTTTTCGTGGGAATACCTTACTTTCTTTACAACTTGACATACTTTCTTTACAACTTGACATAAATATGTATACGGAAAAGTACCAAAACTAGCGAAAATCTGTCATTTGTTAGAGTGGTACCACAGAATGTATTTTGATTCTCATGTGGCCTCATATTATAACATTATTTTCATTACGAGTACTGTTTTCGTTCACACAGTGGCATTATGAAATAACAGCACCACTGACTTTTTAATCCATAACTATTTGAAAAAGGAGCACGTTTATAGTCACCTTTTTGGCACCCGATACACACAGAGAACACAGTTACCTGCTGTATATCTTAAAGTGTTGTACCAAAGTAAAAACTGGATCGTGCTATAAATCGGTAGCATGTGCTATTAGGATTGAGGATATATTTCATTCCAACATATCCAGTTGTTGGGATTTGTTGGGATTACACATATCCTCAGATGTTACTGTAAACCTAGTAGAACATGCTACCGATTTATCAGATTTGTCAGCACAATTCAGTATTTACTGTGGTACAGAACTTTAAGATTTACAATAGTTACTGTAATCTCTGGGTGAATCGGCTGAGCTCTGAGCTTACACGTTTCACCAAATTAACCCATTCTGTAACTTTGACAAAACAAGTCTATTAAATGTTTAATATTGTCATAAAATTAACTGAAGTAAGCTATGAACCAGTGAATGTTAAACTAACCCCACCCCCTAAAAAAAATTATGTAAAAAAAAAAACGACTACCGATCTGTTTTCAATGTTTTATGTTTTTGGGAATTACATAACTCAGATGTTATTAATTTTTTTTATTAAATATGAAGCGCAAGAACATGTATTATAAAGGTAATATTTCCCGTCATGCAAACATAGGTTCATAGTAGAGTTCAGTATAGTATCGCGATGCTTAAACGTCTCCAAAAACAGCCGATTCACACAGAGATTACAGTAACTATTGTAAATCTTATAGTTCTGTACCACAGTACATACTGGATCGTGCTGACAAATCGGATAAATCGGCAGCATGTGCTACTAGGTTTACAGTAACAACTGAGGATATGTGTAATCCCAACAAATCCCAACAACTGGATCTGTTGGAATTAACATATCCTAAGTTCTTACTGTAATCCTAATAGCACATGCTACCGGTTCATAGCACGATCCAGTTTTCACTTTGGTACAAAACTTTAAGATTTGCAGTAGGTAACTGTGTTCTCTATGTGTATCGGGTGCAGAGATAGTAGTGGACTTTTTAACAATGGCATCCCGTCCTGTAGATATAAGCCTCCAGTAACAGTCACATATTATTACGATTTCCCGTCGACGGATATACAAACAAAACCATCTAATCACACTATATTGACGTCACTCTTACGTCATATTACAGTTACCGATGCAAGGTGCAAGAAAAGTAATAACTGGATACCTTCCAGTTTACACAGGCCGGACAAAGACAATATGGGAGGGGACAAATGCGTTTGTGATGACAACATCTGATTCTGTTAGTGTCATTTATTGTTAATCAAATTGATTCCACTAAGGCCTTTGTAACAATAGATCAGCTTTTGTTTGTTTCCTAGTTGTAATGAACGGCGCTCTGTATCTCCGACACACAGTTTTCATCCATTTATTGCAACTTCACATAGACATTTATTGAAACGAACCCATCCTCTTAGAGTAAACATTTGATAAAGTCGAACTAGTAAATCAATCTGTGAGGAAGCAATTAAAAGGATGAAAATGGTCTCGAAAGACGTAAGCCACTTCGAAAGGGACGATTTGATTAAGTTAAATAAAACTTCTCACCACCGTTATATACTTGTATTCGTGGTACAAGTATACTGCCAAAGCAAATGCATTCCGGATATTGTGTGTGTGTGTGTTTTATTGTCAGATTTGAAACCCTACCACTAAAATTTTGACGTAACAGGTTTTAAAGAAGAAGAAAAAAACCGCCCGTAAAAAAGAGAAGAAGGAAGATTTATGAATAACAAAGAAGCATGATAATTGGCTACGGACTAGACTCGATAGAGACGTAGCAATTGGCGGTTTCGGTGGTTCATTTAACCAGGACCATCCATTTCTAGGGGTCCTAAAAGGTTGGTTTCCGGCATATTGAGCCAACGGAACACAAATATCAGAGACGTATAAGTAGCCAAACAGAACTTTGTAGGTTTTTACTTTTTTTGCTCCATGTAAAGTGCAGCAGTTAAAGTATATAGCCTTTTCATGTAGAGCTCCATCTCTCAATCTGGAACCGGGTCCCCAGAAACCCTAACTATACGCCCCTGACTGGACTCTGGTAGGTCTACTTGGAAATATTTTATACACCAAAAATCTCACCAAGAAGAATGAAATTATAGAGTTATCAACCCAAAGGGTTTGCAAATGAATATCACATTACATTAACTTTTTGGAACACAAAACAGTATGTATTGGAATACAAGTTTTTGATCACTTATTATTAATTAGGAGAAGCCAAACGATTTTAACTACACCGATCTCCTTTTTAGTTTGTTTAATGTTTTGTAAATATTTACATGGCCTATCGTCAGACTAAACACAAAAGCAAGAGCAAACACAAAATTGCAAACGTAAGCACACGAGTATTGTATTCGAAATCTGTACGTGGTGGTATTGAACAACCAGTGAGGAGAAATAAAAACAACGCCGTACGTCCACCAGAAAAGCTACATGATTGTGAAGTGAACCAGGAGGTGCATGCAGCCTAGGCCTAAGTTGCTAACAGAAATTATATTACGTAGCAAAAAAATTACATTTTATACCAACTATTAATGACGTTTAAGATAGGTGTAATTACCACCTATCATGACAGACATCTGAAACTTATAAAATTAGGCAAATAAATGAAGTTTTACTGGACCTGTGAGTTAGGAGACCTTATTAACTCGGTATAGGTTGTTAAACCCCTCAGCAACTTAACAAGCGAAAACAATAGCTTCGTATATAGTTCCAAAAAAAGGGAGGGGGGGGGGGGGAAACAAATAAAACTATAGCACATATATTTCACTTACAGATGATCAAGGACTTTGTAGATGTAAATATTACCCTATGTATTGTATTGCATTGTATTAATTTGTATTGTTGTACTGTACTAGTTTGTATTATGTTTTATTGTATTGTTTTGTATCGTATTACAATGCATCGTATTTAACATCTATTGAACCACTGTTACATGTGCTCACTAAGGTACGCAGTAGATTTCGTCATGTTATAAAACGCATTCTCGTCCAATGCTTTTCGCCTTTTATCGAATTAACATTTACACACTTCTATGCCTGGACGACGCTACGTCCTTCATGGCCTCTTTCAACGTTAATTTTTGTGAGTCTCAAAAGGTTGATAATCTTTAGTATTACGTTTAATAGGAATTGGTATCATTACCATTTAATCATTCCATATTTTATTTGCTTCGCATTCTATTTTATGCTATTCGTTGAGACAATCTCATTTTTCATTAGAAGATGTAATTTTCACTTTCTTGAGACCTATATTTGGCATATCTTCATTTGGTTCCAACCCACTCACCTCTGGTTTTTGTTTTCTTTATGTAGAACAGAATTTTATCGTTGCCTCCCAGGTGATGCGCAGATTCCCAAAGCGTGCAATCATTGTCATAATCACGACCTTGCATGTTATTATGTATCCATTTATCATGCTTAACTTCTAAAAATAAACTTTTTTACAAAACTAGATATAACAACTTCCTTTCAACTTCTATAGCTATATTCGGTCAGAACAAAGAGAGGTATAAAAAAGATTTCCTCTTTGCTCGATGTTTTTTTTTTTTGGTTCATTTTTGTTCAATAAACAAAATTCATTATTAACTAGATATTATACCGTCATTACGAGAATGTCAATGGCATGGCTGGTATATAATAAAACAATCTTCTACGCCATAATCAATAAACAAAACAATGAAATTGGCACCGAGTCTTAACCGCGTCCTTGTTCAACGAAATGACGTCAGACAGAAACCATTAATAGCGAAGAGTAACTCTAATGTAATATAGAGTTTTGAAGCAAAAGCAAGGACAAAATCAACTGAAAAAAAATTACAATTCGAAACACATCTTACTACTCTGTCAATTCGGGTGGTATCAACACACCTACCGTGAACGGCAATGCGTAGGTGTTTTTAAAAAGAGTTTAAAGGTTTTGCTTTCGTTTTTGAAATCTGAGAGCTAGTTTTTCGCTTGGTGGCCTGACCTTCTTAGCAATAACTCTCGGAGTATGAAAATTGTTTGCTTCCTGTATTCGTGTTGTCACAAAATACAGGACAACCTGTTACTTATTCGCCCTACTTTGCCTCAGCATTTGCCCGGTCGCAAAAAATATGACTTCTAAGTTCGAGTATCCTACATTCAAACGTTCAAGTGTCTATAGTTAAAGTTTTTGTGGAGGTTTCATTCACAGTTTGAAAGTGCTGGAACTAGTTTTAGCACATCGCTATCTATATTAGTTTTCGCAGTGTTGAACATTTTCATCAACTTGTTTCTATACATCTTCGAGATACATAACGTATATGACACACCATTTTATATAAAAATATATACTAATTGGCAGCACATAAAGAAATGACGTCTTCGACAGCTAACGGCTGATTCTCATAATCTTGACCTCTGGGAACGTTCGTTATCCTTTAACGAGCCTGACATTCCGTTTCAATTTTTCTTCTATAAAACTCGTTCCACTTACCTCAAGACAACTTCTTTTTATATCTATATTATGCCCGAGGGTCCTTTACCATAATAACAATTTCCATTGAGATGAATCATCTCTCGGGCATTGACTAATTTCGTGAAATGGGCGATTGAACGGAATTAATTGTGCAACTCAATTCAAAGGAGAAAATATTAAGAACTGTTCTGATTTTTTTACTTCCTTTTTTAAACTTTTCAATATTTACAGAAAATGAACGCGTAAATCAGAAGGACAAAGAAAGACAAAGTTACTCCAGTTATTAGATTTATAACCTTCTGTCCTCTAAAGCAGCGACGGAAGTAGTTTCCATCTTGGGGAGGAGAGGGGAAGGGGAGTGGGAGGGGTGGATAAGAGGGAACAGACTTCGAGTTGCAGTGGAACATGTGACTTTGGTCAAGTAACACCATAAATTTACATCAAAGCTTTTCCAGAAGAAATGGATCCTTGGTACAATACATATAATTCAAATTCCAGTAGCCTATTGATGTTTCTTCAACAAAAGCTGACTCTTTTATTAACTATTGTAGTCAGGTTTTCAACTAGACGTAAATAACAAAAGCTTACGTTACAATAATAAAATGGAAAAGTCCATATCTTAGTGTAGCCTACTAGCCTAGGCTATATGTACGTCTACTATGAAAGTATATGACTACTGCAGGTTGCTGGCAGTTTCGTTTTTACAGATATCAGGCTTGCCAACATGGGAAGTATCTGTGCCATGCCAATTATTGTAATGAAAGTAACGGGTACTGTTTTAGTGCATTCACTTTCGAAATACGATTTGCTTTCTGTCGCAAATTTACCGAACATACCGAATTTTACCAGTGATTGGTAGCAATAAGAGAAAGCCATTTCTTTCCTTAATGACTTTTTGCCCACTTTTCCGTATTTGTACATGTGGGGAAATACAAGATGTTGACTTCTATATCTTAAACGGAGACTGCCATTTCAGAATTGATTTAACTATCGTACATGTAGCATCTATGAGTTTACCGAAATAAACTTTTAATTAAAATAACAGCAAAAATGAAAAATCAGAACTTTTTCTTTAATGTTGTTATCACGCTATAATCAATCATTGCATCCTTTATCACCCAATGCAGAGTATACTTTGAATAAACAACCCAACACTTAGAGCTCACATTGAACCAAATCCTAGCTATGAAGTTAGCTTGTCATTCAACACCTTCAGTGTGTACTACACGAATGTGCTCAGATTATTTTTGATGAACGCTGTGTAATATTGAAATATCTCACTATTACGAGCGATCGACTCATTTGAGTTAAACAGATGAGAAAACAATCTTACGAAGTTGATAGTCATTTGCCCTTTGCAGAAAGAAAACGAAATTCCGCAGGTTGATTTGATGATATTAGCTAAAACTATATCGCAAAATACCTTCTGGGTTTATGTTTTAATTAAGACAAATGTGGATGACCAGTAATGCACTTCATGTTGTTGTAAACTTTCCTATATAAGTAAAAATTTTGATTTGCCAATTCAATGCTATATGACTATGAATAAAGCTGCTGTTTTTCATCTCATGTACTTTATCTGAATATATAGGTAACGATTTTCTTATGACCTATTGGACTTCCGTACAGATCTAAACTATTGTGCAATACAACCATACAGACGCTTGCTTCATGTAAAAAGAAACAGCTTTTGCCTGGAATTATAAGAACTAAATATAGCTTGAATACGTTACTAGACCGAATTGCACTAATTCACAGATTCATCACTATTACTTGACCAATGCTCTGCTACAAATTTTTCCATAAAAATGTGTTTTTGTCCAAGAAGGCAAAATCAGCCGACAGATGTCATAAATAGTATAATAACGATAACGATGATAGCCCCGATCCTAATATGCAAAGTATGCTAGGCATGAAACCACTCTTTGAAAAGTGTAGTAAATAATGATACTCTGGTTTGATTTTGATGTTGAAAAGCAAGTGGCTTTCGTAACATTTTAATTATCTGCTATGATATAAATACAACATTATTAACAATGCACATTCCGCTATGATATAAATACAACAGTATAGACAATACACACTCCGCTGGCGCAAAGGGCTGCTTTGACGAATCAAACTGAGTAATTTGCCATCACTATTCGCACCTCTTTGTGTACTTTACACATTCAATGTATTTCAAATGGCAGAATATAGTACTTTAATTTGGTTAAAGAACATTTTTGTCTTAAGTCACACAAACTAGACCTTCGTTAGTTGATATGTTCGACCCGGTTAATTAGGACGGCAGTTACATTTCGATTACTTACGCGGTAGAACATAAACCATTTGCGTCCTTGTACAAGAATCAGGCTTCTGGCAAGTTAAATATAGATATGGAAACAAAAGTCCAAATATAGAAACCAACGAAATTGCTCATGTTGATGAAAAATGTATAAAACAATGATTTGTTCGTTGCACGAATACAAAACGTATTTTACTGACTATTTTGCTGAGGTCTTGTACGGAACAGCCTTT
>KN886130.1:4898-23631 GCA_000934455.1 Apostichopus parvimensis
ATCTGCAATAGCATAGCTGACGTCACGTTCTGTACTGTTCAAATCATATTTGAAATGTCTATCCTTAACGATTAAAAAATCGTTTCTCTGTCAAACGCAACATTAGCGTTCTCATACTTTGACAACATGTTTGGAAAATTATTTACTATTTTTTAAGGTAACTTCTTTGGGCCACCAGACAATCCTTTTAAGTACAGGTAGGCTTGGCTGCACTCACATTTACATTTATCTGGCTTGCTCCGATTATCACAGTGATAAAAATTCAGAATTTTTAAGCCTTTGTAAACTCATAAGCTGATAATGCAATCAACCCATTTTTTTCATAGCACACTTTATAAACACAAACTAATAAGAGTTGGGATGGGGTGTCTCTTTTAATGTAATTTAGAATAGTTTGTACAGGAATTTATATAGCAATGGACAGGTGAGAAGTTCAGAATTTCATATCACATGACTCTTATTCAATTTCAGCTTTTTCTGTATGCAAATATGCAAATTAGGTCCCAATATGGCATCTCTTCTGTCTATGAGCAGTTAACTAGAACTCAATGAATTGGATTGTCATCTGGTTTTATGTTATTTTATGATATTTCTATAACATTTCCTTTCTGCTGATACCAATAGTGGTGAAAATGGTTGATAAATGTCAGAGATATGAGTTGTTTTTTTTTTTTTCGTTTAGGAGAGGGTAGTCTGTGACCGTATAGTATGTAAATACTCAGTACTTTTGCCGGTAATTTGCAAGATTTTGACAAATATTTCAGGAATGTTGGGGGAAATTTCGGTCATAATTTTTGCCACACTATATTGACCTATGCTTTTGAAGGTATCTTTGTAATGTATTTAACTTCTTCTGGAAGATTAGTGACGTTGCTGGGCTGATCTATATTTCAGTTGATATGAGAAAAATTGAATAGGTCAAAGGTAAAAGTTCCAAGAATTTTAAACACTGCTATGATAAGGGCTAGATCACTATTAAATTATAGCCTTAGTTAGGTTTATCAGTATCACCAATCCACATCAGCCTTGGCCTACTTGTTACCTGCTAAAATGGCAAACCAGTAATTATAAATTGCATTACATGAATACGTTTACTCTAAAAACCAGAATGCAAAATGCATTGAGGTTTCGATGACTTCAATGCACTAGATTTTCTGCTTGTTAGTATTGCCAGAACTAGCTGTTACAATAACACTATGGCATGCTAACACAGGTCAGTCTACTGTACGTGGTTATACACACCTCCATAAAAAACAATAGGGTTCTTGTACTCAATGTTATGAATCCACACACCAAGTATTACAAAACCAAACCAAATCTCTAATAACTTGCACATTAAGGTTGCAGAGGAGTCCACTTATGGACAATTTAGTTTGGACTATGCCCACGAAACTTTAAAGAATCAACTTGAAAGAAGCTAATACATGTCACTGGAGGTCAACCTGAGGTCAAAGGTCACCCAAATGCAACTAGTCCACAAATATCAACCATGTCAGACAATGTCAATGGTAGTTTCACAATTTATTGCCAAAAAAACACGTTTTGACCCATAATTGACCTTTGGTGACCTTGGATCACATCACGGTTATTTTAGAAAACGTGCCCCTACTTCATTCACAACTTGTCCCAATATATCAGCCATGTCAGCCTTTGTGACTAGAAGTTGTTGCAAAACGTAGCTGAATTTGTCAGTCTTTTGCACATGAGCAACCTTGAATGACCTTGGATGACCTAGTGCTTTTTATCAAAAATGTTCCCCTTGATGATGTGCACTCTGTCCTAAAATCCCAACCTTCATGGACATTTGGTTCTCAAGTTATTGCAAAAATACTAGTTTTTGACCCCTAATTAACCTTTGTTGACCTTGGATCATATTACCGTTATGTTTGGAAACGATCCCTTACCCCATTCACAACTAGTCCCAAAATATCAACCATGTCGGACCCTGTCAGGGGTAGTTTCACAAGTTATTGAGAAAAAAACACATTTTGACCCATATATGACCTTCGGTGACCTTGGATCACATCACGGTTATTTTGGAAAATGTGCCCTACTTCATTCACAACTTGTCCTAATATACCAGCCATGTCAGACTTAGTGACTAGAAGTTGTTGCAAAAATTAACATAAGCTGGCAGTTCTTTGCACATAATCAACCTTGAATGACCTTGAATGACCTGTTGGTTTTTATCAAAAATGTTCCTCTTGATAAGGTGCACTCTGTCCTAAAATTTGTTTGGCCTACAATGTACACACATAATGTTATTGCTAGGAAGGTATCAAAACCAACATTTGGCCCCTCATAACTTGAGAACTGGGTGTCCGATTGAAGCGGGAGTTGGTTTCCTATATATAGCACAAAGAGCTCTATCATATATCAACATATTGACAAACAATTTTTTGTTTTGTTTTGTTTTGCCCCGTATTTCCTAAAATGAGCATATTTTTCAAGATTTGACCTTTGACCTGTTGACCTCGCGGTCAGATGTAGTTTGACACGCTGATTCCAAAAAGGAACATGACAAGTCTGTGCGACCATCCTAACTGTACTTATTAAAAAACAAAAATATTGACCTCTGATAACTTCGCACACGAAGGTCGCACAGGGGTCAACTATGAACCATTTTGATCGGAAGGTACCTTTGAGATCCGATTATGGCCACGAAAATTCAAATAACCCAAAAAACTGATAAAGGTCACCGGAGGTCAACCTGAGGTCAAAGGTCACCTAGATGCGGGTCGACTCCTGGATTACAATAGCGTAACTCCCAACCTTGACGGACATTTGGTTCTCAAGTTATCGCAAAAATACTAGTTTTTGACCCCTGATTGACCTTTGTTGACCTTGGATCACATGACCGTTATGTTTTGAAATGATCCCTTACCCCATTCACAACTAGTCCCAAAATATCAACCATGTCGGACCCTGTCAGTGGGAGTTATTGCTCGTTTTAATATTTTGGTTTTTGGCCTCTAACTGACCTTTGGTGACCTTCACAGGCACCAAAAAAAAATAGGGCACATCTACTCAATGTGGTACTCATATACACCAAATATTAGATTGGTCCAAGCTTCCCTACTTGAGATACCGTGTTTACAAGCCAGGCGTCACACACACACACACACATACACGCATACATACACCCATACACACACTCTCCGCCTGCACGGATGCATAGGTTACGATTATCATCGAAACCAAAAATGTTATCAGCGGTACGATAAGCCAATGCTCAGGCCATTTTAAAATGTACTGCCTAGTATAGCCTAGGTAAGCCCTACTACGTAAAAAGGACTAAAAGGATACACTAAGTTATGATTAGGCGTAACTGAACTTACGAATAGAATACACTAAGTAACAGTATGAAAAACAGCAGCTAGCCTATTATGTAACTTAATGTATACATTAGACGTTATGTCTATGTAACGCAAGCGAATTAAAATCATTCGTCTGCCCAGTTTAGTCGTGAGTCTAGAAGCATTTCTCAGTGTTGTCACGTTCAATTATATAATAACTAAACGTGCACGTCACGAGTGTTTGCTAACTGTATGTAGCTTGCGCGTGTATGGCGGTGGATTACAAGTATATTTAGTAATAAACGATAAATTACTTTACTTTACAAAATGGTACAAGTTAGGTTGCAATATCTAACTCTGCATCCGTTCATTAACGCTTTGGCAAAAATTACTTGTTATCCTGTTAAATTACTAAGTGGACTTTTACTATAATTTTCGACAATACGTAATCGCATGCATACGCATACTTTTACTGAATGTTGTGTAATATTTACAAAATGCCATGTATATTTTTACAACCCGTGATTTACATAACATTATTTTACATATTGTTTTCTGTGTGTAAGATCTACAGTTATTATACTATTCCCAATAATACTTTTACGATATGTTTTCTTAATATTCAAGTACAACATCAATTTTACAAGCTAGTTCTGTATAAATTTCCTTAAGTTTCCTGTCTGTGATTAATAACTCCTCAGCACAATTGTAGTGAGTCCGTCATTGTACTCGCACTACAGCATAGTTACATGTAGGCTACTCGCAACATAAATCCGATCTCTGTTTATTATTTGTAATCGTACTCACACCAAGGGAAATTCATACTTTTACTCGTACCAATGTTGTTTAACTACTAGAACACAAGTCTGATCTATGTTTAGAATTTGTAATCTTACTCATACCTAGGAAAACTCTACTTGTTAGCGCAGTCAAGTTGTTGTACTCGTAATATATAAATCTGATCTATGTTTACTTTTTTGTAATCGTACTCCTACCGACTCATACCAACCTTAGTTTAATACGTTCATTAAAATCCGGTCTCTGTTAAGTCATATACAAGAAGTTTACACTACAACACACATGAAGAGCGGGCACATGTAATCAACTGTGAATAAATACTCGTATAGATAGCCTTCTTTTGTGTACTCGGGGTCACCTTTTCGTCGTTACATTGACCCTACCCGGGCCTAGCAAAGAAATATCAGAAAATGGCGTACGCAAACATTTGTCTCGTTATCTATAAAAAAAATATTATATGCACATTTGTATGTGCTAATGACATAACGAAATACGGTATGTCAGGTGATTGTATTCTTAAAAACTGGTCGAATGATGGCGTTAGCAATCAGTTGATAGTACAGTTCTTGATCCAAAAAGTGATTAACGTCTCGTCATCTTGGTTGCAAAATAACGCGACAATTCCGTGCATACCTTTTGGGAGAAAGGAGAGAGAGAGACAAAGTAAGAATCAGTTAGGTAAATTAATCAATCTCTAGTAAGATTTTACCAAACCTTCATCACAAGGTAAAAAACAAGGTTTAAAATCTTAGTACAGGAACACAGATCTTACTCGCACAATATGGCTTGTTTGATAAAGTAGTTGTCACTATCTTCTCTCCACACCCGTCATTCGAATGATTTTTTCTCTCACATCACATAACGAGGGTGGGTAGGGCTTGGTCAGGAACCCGGTGGCAAGAGAGCTTGTGAGTAAAATTCCGGAAGAAAAGTTCACTTTCTTAGCTACTGGTCTCTTCCCGGGAGGGTGGGATTGTCAGGTCTGGGGCAGCCTCCCAATTATGTTTAGGTATCATAGCTTTTTTTCTGAATATTTTGCTTGTCTGCCTATTATTATTACAATATTATTCAAAAAAAAGAAGAAGAATGGTCTGATTTGTTAAAAAAATGTTTTTATATGTTATATTAACAAACTTGCCACGTTGCACTGTTATATACAACCGATACATTAATGCAGTACAACACCAGATCAACGGATACTGGAAATGACGTGACGTCATTCTGTCGTAAATTATTCACGATGAAGGTCTTTGACACCATTATTCAAGAAACTGAGTGGTATACACTAAATGACAGTTCAATCTACAGTTTATTACTCTTATTAAAGAATCAAGTTTAGAGATATCAATTTTATACATCCAATTATTCACATAACAAACATGGGGCATGGGGCGAATGAACCATATTATAAAGAAGGATGTTTCCATATGGCTATTGAAGCCGACTGCTTTGTGAGGATCTTGTGATCCTTCCCGGATTTATTCAGAAATCAAATGATGCATTCTGAGGCATAGTTAAATTCCTTTTAGGTTCTAATGTCCTCGGCGTCTGTCATCCATTATACTTGACGTATTATATATAACCTTGAACAATACCTCAACGGTGTGTAACGGGACTTAATTGTAAGGTATTATCCAATTAAATTCATAGAAAATTAAATTGATATTAGTTATGGTTTTCCTGTATTGTGGTCCTAAATGTAACAGTGAAAACCAATGAGCACCATTATTTTACATATTTTACATATTTGACTTCAATCTTTTTTTTTTAACCAGACAATATTAATTTCAAATTTTAATTTATTAGCAACGGAACTAGCTATATAACAGCGAGTGTGTCATCAATGTTTTCCTGTTAACTTATTTTGTGTTACTTTTAGTCGTCGCTATCCCGTAAAATCCTGAAAGTTCTCAACTATTTGAGCTGCAAGATCTAATTAGCCTATAGTGTCATTTTGTTAGTTCTGTGCAAGGTTGTTGAAAATGAGTTATAGTAATCATTGGAAAAAATCTGAACCCGGTTCGAATTTAACTTATTATTGGGTTTCATATTTACCTACAATGCAGTTAACGTCGAGGTCAAGTTGCAAACGTAGGGAATCCCTGCCGTAGTTCACGTTTCATCAGTATTGCAACATCGTTGATTTATGCAAATTACCCGCATTGCGTTTCACTTTACTTCGCCACATCTCCTCAGTATAAGAGACATTTACACGGTGAAGTCCAATCCAGTTAGCTTTGTTCGGTACCACTTATCCTGGTCTACTTGTAGTGTGACATGAAACTGCTGTTTTTGGAATCACGTTTCTTGTAAATACTTACGGTCAGCCTTGAAGCTTGAGCCTTAACTCAACGGATTAAATCGGTATAAACTAAAGGTAGGCCTATTGTTGACTTTTTTGTTCCTATTACATAAACAAACAGGTGTACAATCACCTGGCGCTCCCAACGTACTGTCTGACTCTTTAAACAGAATAACATTCTTGAATAAGTAATACATATTCTCATTAATTTAAATGAATAAAGTTAATCGTCATTTCAAGAGGGGACCCATATTACATTGTTATACCAATCAATATTTACATTAGAAGATTCATTTCTTTGGCACCCGGACCTTCTCCATTCCTTCTGGCTACAACTGATTAAGCCCAGTAAATAGTAAATGGCAAAGAATCTAATGGAATTTAGCTTTAAAGCGATTGTACGTTAGAGGCTTACCCTCGTTGTCAAAAAGATCACTTACGACCTTTATATTTTTATTAAACAAATGATCATACATTAGAGTACTGTTGTTAATAGAAATGAAGGAGTTGTTCCAGATCATTTGGTTTCCACAACTTTCCTTCGGAGGTCAAAAGGACCAGCCACAAACAATTTGCCTCACAAATTATTTTCTTTATGTTGATTACATCGTTCTTAGAATTCTTGCCGTAAGAGTTCAAGTGAATATCGAAAAAGAAAACCGTCAATGGGCATTTATTATCATTGCAATATGTTCTAATCTATGTACACTTTAATCAGTTTATAAAGCTATGGACGTGGGTAACCTTAAGCCATCCGTCGCTAATCTAATCAATAATAACTGAACGTTTAGTTTTTTCGTGATTACCCGACCAAATAAAGTCAAAGATGACTTTTTCTAGGTCCTTAAATTAATTAAATCTCTAGGAGGATTTGGCAAAACTAGAAAGAGAAATACTATTGGGACAGAGCAAAAGTCTTGCCAATTACATTACGAGCCCTAGGCGACCATACATTAATGCAACTTTTAAGTCTGGGGAGCTTAGGCACGCATTAATTTATAGACCGGACGCAAGTTTTAGTCTGTTGAAGGATACGCAGAGTCTCGTCAATAGATTATTAGCTACCATCAAGGGAAAACGTAGTATCGTCGGCATATATCATAATTGTTACTTCCCTGTTGTTAATAGTGGTATCTTGAATGATATTATTATTCTAAATCACATAAAACTAACATCTCAGCAACTAGAATAAACAAGTACGGACTTAGTGAGCAGCCTTGCCTGAACCCTCTTTGAACAGGGAAGAAACCTGTAGAGTGCCCATTATTACAAATACAGGCAGTACTATTATTGTATAAGACTTTAACTCACTTGTTATAGCTACCGTTAAGCTGGAAGTAAGAGAGTGTGCTGTCAATAAAGTTTCATCTCAGTTCATAAAATGTTTTTTTATTCTTCAAACTCAACTAGAAATGAAAAAACAGGGGTATTATGGTGAGAAAATAACCTAGAAGATCTAAATCAAATCTGATATTTTCTCCTCCAAATTTTTGCTGAAGAAAACCAGTTTCAATTTAGAGGCAATTGCTTTAGCACCGATCTTATAGTCGGTGTTTGTAATTGAAAGATTATTGTTTAAAAAAGTATACCTTTGTTAGTTTTTAAGAACAATGTAACTACGCCTCTAGTTTGTTCAGCA
Source organism: Apostichopus parvimensis (assembly GCA_000934455.1). Classification (NCBI taxonomy): domain Eukaryota; kingdom Metazoa; phylum Echinodermata; class Holothuroidea; order Aspidochirotida; family Stichopodidae; genus Apostichopus; species Apostichopus parvimensis. The sequence continues at coordinate 12,934 of KN886130.1, forward strand.
CGAAGCGTGCCTTTTTGAAACCTGGTTTTAGGGAGTCTTCCACTATAAGTCTTATTAAATGCCAAAAAAGTTTATAAACATTAGCGGAAAGACCATCATTCCAGGGAGCTTTTACATTATTTATAGAGCTAATGGCTTGAGGGCATTCATCTAAAGAGAGTTGGCCGTCGACAGATGCCATATCCTTAACTGGTGCCTGCTGAATAGAGAGTTCATTAAAAAAAAGTATAAGAAAGCATTCACAGGAACTATATAGGGTCTTTTCATCATTTTTAATCTCGAGTAGGATATCTTTCTTATCAGATAGGAGTTAATCATCACCGTTTTGAAGTTTATGAATATAATTTAGGGATTTGTTTCTATTTTCTAAATTAAAGAAATATTGTCTATGTTCCCCCTTCTTCCACCGATCTAATTATCGTACCCCGGTGCTTGTAATTGTAATAATAAATGAGTTCACTAAGATCAATTTTAAGATGAGAGCGAACTTCCGAAGACTCCGCTGTGTACAGCTGTTGCTCAAGAACAGCAGTTCTATCAATAAGCTCTCTTTCTTTGCTGCTACGGTCTTTGGCCCTCAGCTTAGAATACTTACTACTGACTGAACGAATTTTAAATTTCAACAATTCCCAACGTTCAGAAGCGTCGTTACCCATATTGTTAGAAAACTCATCATGAATAAGATCGTCGATAAAGGAGATATAGTAGAGAACTGTGTAGTTTCCAATATCGCGGAACTCTACTTAAAGAACCAGTTGCAAAAGTGATACAAATAAAATAATGGTCTGATTGAATACCGGGAGAGAAGATCACGTTAGTTAGTGCATGACAAATATGTGTATAAACTAGGAAATAATCAAGCCTGTACTGAATACCGAGAGTGACATTAAAACTCCAACGGAGATTTGTAAGAGGTGGGTTATTTTGCTCTCCAAATATCAACAAGATCATGAGTGGCCATGAAATCGAAACACTTTCCCTTGCTTAAAGTTGGTTCTAGGGTTTCCCTCTTTTTTGTCGAGCTCCAAGTTGAGAACTAAGTTTAAAACCCCCACAAATATAATGTTATCACCCTGAAACCTATTTAAGATAATGGACGCTTCCGTCAAAAAGCTGGGATTATCATTAGTGGTCGGCTCAAATGCATGCGAGCGTAAAAATACGATTATAAATTTGAATAGCTGCTATTATAAATCTACGGAATAGACTACATTCCCGATTTGCTTCTGTAGAGGGCTGCAAATTGTTGTTTCCGTTTTCTTGCTTGCCTGAGCTCTCTTACATTAAACGTGATCAACTTTAAATTGGTGCCCATGAATGATAGAAAAAATGTATGTTGTGAGTTTGTAGGGCTCAGCATTATAGAACACGCAAGATGAAAAATACGAAAACACGGAGTATCTGTTGAAAAGTTCAAACGGAGGGTGAAAAGTGAAAGAATAAAGAATCAATCCAACTTGTATGAATAGCAAAGCAACGAAGGACACGAATCAATGTTGTCACTACTAACAGTTAAAAAAGTACGACGCCATGTTGTGGCGCCAAAAAGGGGCACATTAGTGGCGACTGAAAAGGCTCAGGTTGGGAATGTTAAGCGAGGAAATATCTCAGTACAGCAGTAACAACAAAAGCAAACAAACAGGAAACTGTTTACACTTTAATCTAAACTAAGAGAAGAACCTCGGTAAATTTTGAGCTAAACCGTGGATGGAAGAGGCTTCTACTATTCAAATTCGGAAGATTTTACATTCGCCTATCTCTAGCCACCTCCGCTAAAACGTAAGATGATCCCCTGGTGGAACATCTCACTCACCTTTACTGTCCATCTTCTCTTTTCCTTTAAATCCATTTTTGTTAAATCGTTAATTATATAGTAGCTCTCAGATTCCAGCGATTGTCTAGCATTTCGAAGAATAACTATTTGACAATGACAATGACAACAATTTATTTCTAGCAATTGTGTACAGTACATGAATGTTTAGCAAAGTATAAACGAACATTTTGATATACAATACAATAAAAACCTAGAGACACAGGTACAAAAAAAAAAAGAAAGATAAAATCATCATGTTAATTGATATACAATATTTTAGCTATACAAATGCATGGAAAAGGAGAAAAAAAAGCTCAATGCTTATTGAATGTTTTCCCTATTTGAATATATTAAATATATACATATACTGGAGAGAAATTGGTAAAAGGAAACAAAACTCCAAACAAAAATTACATAATATAAAACAAGAAAAGAAAAGAAAAACAAGAAAATGAATTATTCGCAAATCAATACAGTAAAAGCAGCAAGTAAGAAATTAGTTTTGACATTGATAAGTTGATAATATTTTTTTTTGTATCTATTTTGAAATGTGTTCAAGGTTGAGGCTGACTTAACTATTATATCTAATGAGTTCCATAGTTTAACCCCAGATATGGAGATGGAAAACTGTTTTTGTTTCTTGTCCTCGCATAATTTACATAGAAATTATATGTAAATCGTTCATTCGAAACTAAAGAAAAATAGTTTTGTAGTTGAAGTTAAAACAATGTAAAAAACTTTGAATATAAACATGCTGAAATATATAATATGATGTAACTTTAATGCCCTTAATTTGAATAAAAAAAAGCTCAGAGGTATGGTCCAGAAATTTAGCATGACAAACGATACGAATAACCCTCTTATGTTTCAAAATAAAAGGAAAATGTTGGTTTTATATGTATTTCCCCATGCTTCAACGCAATAATCCAGGTAGGGGAGAAATATAGCACAATATAAAGAATATAGGGCATTGGTATTTAACACGTGGTTAGGTGTATGGATAACTGCAATACTTTCAGAGAGTTTCTTTGAAATAAGAGTAACATGATCATTCCAAGTAAGTTCATGGTCTATAAATACACCAAGAAACGTTGCACTGTACACTCTTTCTATATCGGAATCATTTATAGAGATGTTTAAGTTATTTTCCTCTCTACGGTTTGAGAATATCATAAACTTTGTTTTATTTACGTTAAGAGATAATTTATTTAATGCCAACGATTTACTTAAATTATGAAGTTCTTTGCTCACCAGATTACATAAAACATTGATTTCTTCATGACAACAGAAATTAGTTGTGTCGTCTGCAAATAAAAACAAAATTCAATGTATCTGAAGCACTACAAATATCAATTAAGTAGAGAATAAACAACTTGGGTCCAAGGATTGATCCCTGGTGAGACATCAAGTAAACCGGACTTGGAATTCTTTATTTGGACATATTATTTTCTATTAGAGAGATGACTTGAGAGCCAGTCATGGACTACACTACGGAAGCCATAATGATCCAGTTTCTTGAGTAAAATTTGGTGATCTGTTGTATCAAAAGCCTTAGATCTATGAATACCCCCACGGTTGATTTGTTACTGTCCAGAGATGATGTCATTTCTTCAAACAACTGTAGTATAGCCATAGCTGAGTCCCTGTCAGTACTAAAACCGTATTGGCTCTCTGCAAGAATGTTATTTTAAGTGATGAAAACATCTAACCGTTTTTCAAAAAGTTTTTCAAGAACCTTGGAAAACTGAGGGAGCAATGAAATTAGCCTGTGGTTATTAAATGCAATTTTATCACCAGTTTTGACAATAGGAATAATTTTTGCGATCTTCATAGCATCAGGAAAAGTACCATTGGAGAAAGACTTATTACAAATAAAGGTAAAAGATTGTACAACATTTGACATCATATTTTAAACAATAACATGCTCTTATCATTACAATTAATTGATGTTTTACTGGAAAAATTCCTAACAACTGAAGTACTTCATTAACATCAGTATCTGCTAAAATATAATTAATGCTAGTATTGGCAAGATAGTCAAGAATAGACCCAGTTTGTTCAGGAAAATTAGTTGCTAAATTTGGTTCAATGTTTGTGAAGAAATGATTAAATCCAGCAACGATATCATCATCTTTAACTTCCAAATTATTATCTACAAAAGAGTCAGGATAATTACTTTAACTCGATTGTTTTTATTTATGATACTGTTCAAAACCTTCCATGTTTCTTTCAAATTATTTTTGTGCTTATCAATAAGTTTTGAAAAGTATTACTTTTTACAGGATTTCAGAACTGAATTCAACCTATGTTTATAGATTTTATACCTTTGTTCGGCTTCTGCTGTTCTGTTTTTAAGGAATCTTATATATATATATATAGTCTTTTTCTTTTTACAAGCATTTTGTAATCCTTTGGTCATCCATGGTTTGTCAATAACCTTCTTTTGTATTAATACCTGATGATTCTAATAGGACAACTTTCTGTATAAAACTTAGTAATTATTTTAATGAAATTATCATATAACACATTGACATTAGCAGCTCTATAAGCCGTGTCCCATGATTCCTGGCTTAACTTATCATAAAAAAATTCATTGATGCATCATCGCGTTGCCTCATGTAAATACACCCCTCACTCGGCCTGTGACTATCTCTTGCATTGGGCCCATGATTACATACCAAAAAGACTGGAAGGTGGTCACTAACATCATTTATGAGTTAACCGCTGCATAACTGAATACATAGCACATTTGTAAAAGTATTTTTAATCAATGTCGCAGAATGACAGGTTATACGTGTTGGTCTAGTTATTGACGGAAACAGACCTAAGCTAAAAAGTCCATCCAAAAATGTTCGAGTACCGTTATGATGTTCATAGTTAAAAAAGATTTGTGTTAAAGTCCCCACACAAGTACACATCACATCTTTTGTGCATGTATAATTTCTCAAGTGTATCATTCAATATATCAACAGCTGAATCGGGATGTCTTTACAGGCAGCTAACGATTATGTTCTTCTTATTTTCAACAGAAACATCAATCGATATACATTAAAGCACATCATTTATAGCAAAACTCATATTATTCAAAATTGTATAGCTTAAGGTACTACGGTTATAAAGAGCAACTCCACCACCTCTGTTATAAATTCTGTCTATATGACACATATCATACCCATGAATTTGATATAGTGCCCTATTTGAGATAAAGTTCAACAAAGTCTCGCTGATGGCTACAATATCAAAATCATGATCCAACTCTTTCAAATAATTATTTAGGCTAGAGAAATTTGCGTTAAGACTTCGGCAGTTAAAATATACAATAGACAATCCTTTATAATCTTGTTTACTACTTTTAAACTGATTATCAGTATAATATTTACAGTTAACATTATCATTAGGCTTAAATAGATTATTTTTCACATCAATATCCAGCTCATCATCAAGAGAACTATAATCGGTATAGTTGAAGGTGAGATAGTTCAAATTGCACTTATCAAATCTAAATTACTTATGTTATCTACACTGTCAAAGCTTGATTTAAGTACAAGCTCCTTATCAGTTAGACTACTGAATGGGAATAAAGAATCAGCCATAACAGTAATATAATTTAGAGAAAAACAGAATTGCCAGCTGGTCTTTGATTTGTAACTATGAACAAAGCACGACTTACCTTGTTCATGTACTGCGATATAAAATCTTTCTCACTTTCAAGAAAATACTTCCATGACAATAAAAGAAAAACAAAACGAGTCAATACAACAACAGTCATCACAATAAGGATGAAGTATTAAAATGCGAGTAGCGATGCACACACGAAGAGAAAGTTATTTGTACGAGTGGCTTGTTTCAGTATTTGTGCTAGTTACAGATTTGTGAGATCCGAGGAAGAGTTTATAATCATTTTGATTTCCTGTTGGTCATTAGTCTTCACGATTGCTGTTATTCTTATATCAACTGTCCAGCAGTTGGTTACTTTACTGTGTTTCTTGGTTTGGTTGAGGAGCATGTTATTGATCCGAGTTCAATCCTCCTTTATTACAATACTTGTACCTTTTAGTTGCGTCTGGCCTTGATGACTTCTGATTTATGTTGTTAAGATGTGAATTTAACAAGTATAGCACGATGACCTGCCCCAGGGAAAGCTCTGCCAACACGATGACATCTATCTATAGTTTCTTGTTTCAGATTGATTTCCAGTGTTTCTTTAGCTAATTTATTAATTAATTCTGTGGTATTTTCATTTTTGTTTTCTTGTATACCAAAAATGCGAATATGGTTTCTTCTTGAGTGCTGTTCTATGTCATTTGCTTGTTTCTGCATTTTTTGTTGGTCTTCCTCTAATTTAACTATCCTTTGTTTAAGTTCCGAATTTTCTTTGTTGGAACCATTTTGTATTGGTATGAAGACAATATTATCAGCAAATGACACTCTCGCCCTTGAACATGTCTGCCATCACAGTGGGCACTCTCAGGTTTACAGTTTGGGATTCCAGCTTTGGCGAATACATTGGTAGCAATTTTCAACCATCTTCGTCATTTTGAGATTTTAGTCCAACAATTCGAATATTATTGCGGCGTGAAAATCGTTCCGGTTTGTTTGTCATAATGGCATGCTCTTCAAACACCTGAATATGCTCGTCACGTGACTCTTTCAATGCTGATATTTCTTCCGGGAAGCCTTCAAAGCATCCAATTCTTTGTGATGTTCCTCCAATTTTCTGGAATAGTCCTTGCGGATTTTCACGAGCTCGAGCTCTGGTTCTGTGCACTATTCCTCTAAGGTAGGTTGATTTCTACTGCGTAGGCTAGTGTTGCTTGTTGTTCAGCCAGCTCTGCCTTTAATCTTTCCCAAATGTTCTGCTGGTCTGCCCCTTTGCATTGTAATCGATAAATGGTGTTGATATAGCCATAAGTGACAACAAGAGATCAAAATCACTCGATAATATATCTACTAATGTCGACAAAACGACGTTTATCTAGAGCCCAAAAGCTAATGAACTGCTTAGTCCAGCATCACATATCTGTCCAATGATGCCAATGATACTGCTGTATCATGCAACATTTCTAAGAGCTCTGTTGAAATTAGCTGCTTGATACTGTTATCATATTTATTCCTTTTATCTAAATTGAGCAAACAATTTGTATTTTTCGCCCCATTTTCAGACCAACGGGCCGTAGATCTAATAATAATGCCTTTTAATCTGTAGTCATAGATATCATCCAACGTAGTCCTTAATTCCTCAAGTTGATTTTCAAGACATATGGCATTCTGCTGTTGAAGAAAGGCAATCTTAACAATTAACCTCTTTTCATCAATTTGTCGTTGTTTAGCTGCAGCTTTAGAATAGGCAATTGACACGGATTTTCTGATAATTTTACATGCTTCCCATAGCAGGCTAGGGTTGTGATTGTGGTGGTTACTGATTGTCTGCTCAATAGTGTCGTTGACTGAACTGATGTAATTTGGGTCTTCCAACAGCAAAATGTTAAATTTCCAAACACCTTAATACCACGGGCATTAACAACGGCTGTTTCCATTGTTGTAAGGTACTTTATGCCATCTTGATTAAAAAACGAGATCAATAAATGACAAAAGTAGAACAATTACATTTTCGAGGATATTTTTGTGGAAGGTAGCACGGAATGTTTAGCAATTCATGTGCAGTTTTGGTAAATAGTTATCATCTACAGACCCATTTGACTGCAAGCACGGCATTAAAACCCTCGCACGGTGTTAAATTTGTAATGCAACAAGGCAGCTTGAGGTTAACTCGGGATCAGCGATGACCTATAACTTTCGTTGTTGATTTTTTACGTGCGTTATTTGTTCAGAAACGCAGCCTTTAAATTTGTAGAGAGAATGAGAATTATGACGTGCGGGTTTTTAGGTAAATGGAGGGTGCTTGCATCCAAAATTAGTTTGAATTAGCATCAGTACTGGACATCAAAAGGCTTTTAGTTTCGCGGATTGTTTTCCTATTAAGAAAACTCACAATGCAGTTTGATGATCGCTGGTTCTTACACCGAGCAAGTTGTTTAATGTAAACGGTCGTCGGTTGCGAAAGCCTGTCCTGCTCAATTCAGATAGATCTACGTACTGAACTCTTCCTTTTAGATGTTAAGAGTTCAAATGGTCATACTTAGAACAACTTAAACTAGGGCATCACAATTAAGTCTAAAAATGGGTCCCATCAGTGCATAACGACATACAAGCAGTTGAACCACGAAACATTTTATATCTGAAGAACGGTAGCCATGGTAGAAAGTGCTGTCAATATATCAAAATCACCGTTGACAGAGTAAATACAGGGAAAGATTCGGTACAATTGGCAGTTGAACCAACTGAACAATTGCTAGTGCTTGCACAAGTCGAAATAAATGCATACTGCTATTGCAAGGTCACCTTTGAGTGGGTACATACAGCGTTGGCAGATAGAAGTTGAACCCACTCAACGACTTGAATGTTATCAATAGCATTTTTACAGTCGTTTGCTGAGAGACACCTACGTAGGTGTTGTTTTCATATATGTTGATTATTCCTCATTAAGTATGACACCAGCATATAAAAGAAAGCTATATGAATCGAAACATAGCATATCTTCTTTCATTCTTGATTAATATAGTTTTGGGTTTGGATGAGCTGTGACATCTTCATAATTGGAGCATCATGTTTTTCTCTCACTGCTTGCTGCTTACGTTAATGTTAAATGCATATCCCTCATATTTCGGTGAGTATGTTGATTAATTTTGCCGAATTTAATGGAAAGACTTATAATTTATTATCAATACCTGTTAGCCCTGTTAGAGAATTTAGATTTGGATTTGTAATGCATGGAACGCTCAGCTCTTTGGTAAAACAGAAGTTACAATATTTTCGTTAGGGAACATTGTATATAGGTTTGCGTAGATAATAGGTTTATTTTTCATTAACGTTGAACAAAAACGTTAACATAATCATTAGTATACGTAATAAAGATAACTGTGATGAAAACTTCCACAAACAGCTAAAAAAATAGCTTATTCCATGTGGAAGATATCACAGATTCAATGTTTGGTCATACTTAAGACGGAAGACGAGCTATTCAAAATATGACATCATCAAGGCACGTAAGCTTCAATTGAAATCATTTAACTTAATAAATGACTATATTAATTGTAGCTCTTATCATGACAAATAATACTTTTTTTTCAATGTCAACACCATTAACATACTACCTTGAAAACATGAAATGAAAACCTATAAAAAGTAAATTTCAGATCCTAGCGTCACTATAACAAATAAGATTACAAAATAAGAGCCCTTAATAAAGAAATTTACAGTTGGATATCTCCGAAATGGAGCAAGACAATTTTTCTTGTCAGGGGACATTGTTCATTACAAAGATTTGTATCACAAAAACTACATATTCTCATGGTGTGTATATCGTCTTTAAATATATGAAGTATTCACCAACACTTCAGGAATAAACCTATTTGTCCCTCACATGTTAGCTCTATCTTAAATATCTTACAAAAAAGAAAAGAAGAGAAAACAAGACAATACAAGCGAACCTTAAATCGTGTGATATTTATGACCGTCCTTCATTTGACTTATCCTTCTAAAGTGGAGAGTGCTAACATGAACGCTCGAAATTGGTTGTATCGCAACCTCACCGACACAACAGAGTATGTGAAATACTTGAGACCTGTGAAAGATTCATACCAAACGGTAGAAGTTGGATTCCGATTTGAGCCGTTTATACATTATTTGGTAATGTACACTTTACATATCTATCTATCTATCTATCTATCTATCTATCTATCTATCTATCTATCTATCTATCTATCTATCTATCTATCTATCTATCTATCTATCTAGCTAGCGTGCTAGCTAGCGTGCTAGCTAGCGTGCTAGCTAGCTAGCGTGATAGCTAGCTAGCGTGCTAGCTAGCTAGCAAGCTATCTATCTAGCTATATATCTAGCTATATATCTAGCTAGCTAGCTTTCTAGCTATCTATCTATCTATCGATCTATCGATCGATCGATATATAAACAGCACATATGTGAAAGTATATATTGCAACCCAAGGAAAAATCGTACGCTTATAAGTCCATGTATATCAAATATTTGGGACCAGGGGCGGAATGAGGTATTAGTTTTACCGGCTCAGGGATCCAACCGACGACGCTGGGTATGAAGGAAAGGGCGTATTTAGTATCGCAAGTGAAACTAGCAATTTTTACGATCAAGAGGAAATCCGCAAATTCAACACCTAAACCAGTTGGTTCACGGGTTCCGAGCAGGTAAACTGGTAAACCATTTCGCCTCCGATTGAAGCCAGGAACAAATCACGAACCCTTAATGTAAAATTCAATCAACCAAAACATTGTACAACGAATCGGGCATTATGTCTTGCTTATAATGAAAGCATATGTAAAAACCTTTGTCATCTACCAATGGTATATTGCTTGAAACATGATTGCGAAAAAAAGTGGTGGTACATTTGATATCGGTACGATACAATAAAATATTAGTATAGCTGACTGTTATGCTAATACTTAACTTGGACTACGGAACGTTTGCGGTATTTATGTTGCCTATTTCTTTCAGGATTACTCGAGTCAGGAATTGCAGTTAAGAGGCACCATGGTCATGGTTTGTTTGTTTTCCTCCTTATGTTAAAACTGAGCAACATTTCTCATGACAGGATCTCCATCTCCATTTCCATCTCCATCTCCATCTCCATCTTCATCTCCATCTCCATCTCCATCTCCATCTCCATCTCCATCTCCATCTTCATCTCCCTCTCCATCTCCATCTCCATCTCCATCTCCATCTCTATCTCCATCTTCATCTCCAACTCCATTTCCATCTCTATCTCTATCTACATCTCTATCTACATCTAC
>KN886130.1:30794-51379 GCA_000934455.1 Apostichopus parvimensis
ATACAGACTTGGTACGACTTTCGCCTTTCCTGGAATCCTGATGAATACGATGATTTAGACTACATTGAACTTTCCCTCACTGAAATATGGCGACCGGAATTGATTGTGTATGAAAGGTAAGAAACCATTTACCTGTCGGTTTTTATTAATTCAATGACTGTGCTACAACATGCGACATACGTTTCACAATTGGTCAAACATATATCAAGGAATTGTGAAGCTTTATATCACCTGGTGTCTATCCAAATGTAAAAAATATGGTAGGTCAAACATATTTCTTCGCTGTCATCCTTTGAGGCTTGACTCAAACTCTCTCATCAAAATCAGTTTATGCTTGTGCCTCTATCCTCTTCGAATTATCCTCTGAGGATCTCAAATACTTGCTGACCACAAATCATAATCCGTAAACGTTTTCCGTACTTCTCTATTCGTTCTTCTGTTTTATTTTCGAACTTGTGAAATCCTCAAAGCCATGCATAATTGAAACAAGTACAGTTCGTGTACTTTCTCCCAATGCCAACAGACAATTACTATGTCACCAAAACGATAAACAGTTCCTTAGCAGGAATGAACAAATACACAGTCCACTTTATCACATCGACCCAGTTTGCTTCCAAAGAGTCATTTCTTGGATGCTTATATTTTTTTTCATCAATGTGTTGCTTGTTGTTATTGTTTGTTCTCAGGCTATCAAAACATAGCGATGTAAGTTTCCAAACGGAGACCGATATTGTAAAAGTTCGTAACACTGGTAAAGTAAAGTGGGTTACCATAGCATCAACGAGAACGTTATGCTCGATAAACGTGGAGAACTTCCCAAGAGACAAACACACTTGTGACGTTACGTTTACAACTTGGCTGCACCAGGACAATGAGGTAAACATTGAACTATCGTTACAAGCGTTATGAACACAGAGAGAGCAATTTAATTATAAACAATACATAAAAATTGATTATTACTTGACTTAAATGAGGTACGGTTGCATAATTGTTCTGGAAGTTATAAATACGTTTTCAATATTTTGCTTTTGACTTATTAAAAAACATTTTGTTTCATTTGGAACTGTTATTTTTGTTTTGCTTCGTGAGGAAGAATATTGATACAGATATAAATATCATCACTGAAGGATCTTATTACTAGAAACACATCTGTAAAACTTGTCTCGTAACATCCTTTTCCGTCGTTGAGATAAAACGTTCCAACTTTTTTGAAACCTGTTTTGTCCAATAACTCAAACCATAATCGTGTTTGTACGCACTAACTGAGAAGTAGGGGATTAATGTGGTTACACAAACATAATTTGTAGTTCAGTATTGTAGCAATTTGGTTCACAACGTTGTAAAACGTCAAAGTTAAAAGGATACTTGCTGATTCTTCTTCTAATTATTTCTTTATTCCCCTTCCTCTTCCCCTGTTTCCCTGTTCCTATTCCCCTGTTCCTATTTCTATTCCTATTCCTATTCCAGTTCCTATTCCTATTCCTATTCTTATTCCTATTCCTATTCCTATTCCTGTTCCTGTTCCTGTTCCTGTTCCTGGTGCTATTCCTACTGCTATTCCTATTCCTATCCCTCTTCCTATTCATATTCCTATTCCTATTCATATTCCTATTCCTATTCCTATTCCTATTCCTATTCCTGTTCCTATTCCTATTCCTATTCCTATTCCTATTCCTATTTCTTTTCCTATTTATTTTCCTATTCCTATTCCTGTTCCTATTCCTGTTCCTATTTCTTTTCCTATTTATTTTCCTATTCCTATTCCTGTTCCTATTCCTATTCCTATTCCTATTCCTATTCCTCTTCCTATTCCTATTCCTATTCCTATTCCTTTTCCTATTCCTGTTCCTGTTGCTATTCCTACTGCTATGTCTATTCCTGTTCCTGTTCCTACTGCCATGCCTATTCCTATTCATATTCCTATACATTTTTATACATTCTTTAAACATTCTTATACATTTTCTTTAAATGTTTCTCTGGAATTAAACAAGTTTTCTTTGAAGCATTGGACTCATTTTGGTCTTTCACACTTTAACTATGCAGCAAAAACTACAAATTTTGGGCAAGATGGATCCATGTGAAATTGAGCATCTTACTTGGCGTTTAAAATTTACTGGTCTTGGAGGTAACGACTCCCTCTACATATGTGACCAATACCTTAAAAACCAATCATATGTTCGTTACATCGCCACTTTGGAAAGACTTGACACAAACTTCGGCATGTACACCTTAGTGGCACCAAACGTATTTGTATCATTTTTGAGTGTGATTACTATCTGCTTTCCAAGAGGAGACAACACCGGACCAACGTTTGGTATGATGTGCCTTCTGGCTTTAATCATTCAACTTGGGACACTATACCAAGTACTTCCTGATACTGCTTTCTCTAGAGTGGGTAAGTAGAGTCCCCTCCCCCAATTCACCGTTAACGGTTCCACCTTTATATTATATATTAGGGTATTTATATCAGAAATATACATCTACAAAATGTATTAACGCATTCCAAACAACTATTAATATTGCTCGAGTTAGACGTAAAATCCCAATGTTTGAAGCGACTTTTGTATCAAGCAATTATTTCTATGGACTAGCATCTGCCATACTACGCTGGATTCGAACATACAAACATAATATATGGCTTCAATAAAATGACCACTCTTTAATCAAGTGTGCATATTGGGGTTGAGACATTGCACTCGTTCGTCAACTGATAAAATAAGTATCTGCAATTCTTCCCACCTTTCATCGTTGGGAGCACTGACCTGAAACTTGAATTAATGCGCATTATTGGGTGAAACAAAGTGGTAACATAGTGTGTGGCTTACCCGTTCTGAGGTAGGGTAAAATATGTTATGTTTGTTAATGTGTTGTGGAAAAAAATAACGATGTCCTCTTAAACCGTAAAACCAAGTGACATGATTGTTGCGTGTCTGTCATATGATCAAACTTCAGACAACATAGGTAAAATAGCATTTTGGTCATTACTCGAAAACCAAATGTCAAAATATCGAAACCATCGTGGTTTTCTAGGATACATGACTTTTAAGATAGCCCTTTGTTGCCATTGAAAAGATTTCCCTTGTTGGTTTGTCAAGATATATTTTTGACGGTAATCTCTGATTTTTCTCTGTTTTTGAGATATATTGTGGCTTGTGAGCTGCTTTTTTTCAAGATATACATTTTGGTGTGTCAAAAATATTCCTACTAGATAGGAAAATGGTTAATTCAGTGTGTAAACGAGAATATATGATATATATACAGATGTGCATACAGCAAATGTTTTAAGTAACCTTCAATATTGTGTATGTATTTTTCTATGGCTTTTTCAGGTAAATGCACTGTGACTTTAACTATTGTAGTGGCTTTGGAAACGGTCATTTCTGCAATAAATATGGGCATTAAAGACGTATGTCCCTGCTGTTGCAACATACGTAATCAAGGAGAGCATCAACCTGTATCTGATCAATCAGATGTAAACGTGATACAACACTACACATGTTGGTTTTGTACCAAGATGGTTCTGACAATTATCTCTCTCGTAATCATATTTGTGATCAACATGATAATGATTTGTAGTTAGAGCAATTAATAACCATGGTACAAACAACTAAGATATACCATATGTATCTGCTAGAAAGTGTGAGAGCTCCAAGGCAACTGTAGACAATCTGTTTTAAAAGAACTCAACTTTCTAAAACATTTGCCTTTCTTTAATGTAAGTATAATTGAACGAACCAACAATGGAGCTTTCTGATGTACTTTTTATTTGATAAAAAAGAAGTTACACTGCACTCTGAATCAAGTAGAATATTTGACCAAGACCTGTTATGCACTTTACATTTAACCTATATATATACGTGAAACATGTTAGAAAATGAGTTATGATTACTTAAGAATGAAGGTTTTTATTAGGAATAACCTTGTTTACTTTACAGCCGTTCAACGTAGATTATTATTTTATGAACAACTGTTATATTTGGTCACATTCTTTGAGATCAATCATAACGTACATTGAGAAGTGAAAAGTATCTCATATATGATTTTCTATCAATACTATAATATTTCCATTTTATAGAACACGAAATATTGTATGCATTGCTTGAAGATATTCCTTTGTAAATATCATTAATATTTGTTCGGTAGTATATATAGCACTAACTAAAAGAATTCGATCTCATAACTTTAATGTATAGTTTTAAACTATCAAATATATTTCTACATTAGTCTACTAAAGGGACATATCATATGGAAAGCAGAATGACCAAATTGAAAGCTGCCAAATAAAAGAAGACATGGTGCACTGTTGTTGTCTCGACCGACTCAAGTTTCAATATCTCATTACGTCTGTCTCACCGTATGTCCAATATCCCAAACTTAGGGAACAAAAACAACATTGACAAGATTCGTATTAATATTAAAGACCAAAATTAAACTTCTAGAAATCCATTCCAATAATACCTTTAAACCTCACGAGCCCAACCACTATGATAATAAGTTTAAACACGAGATCCATCGCAGTATCATCTCAAACCGCAAATTGTTCCCAAACCCTTCTGATACTCTGAACTTTTACTGCCCCAAATAGCCACATAACCCTTCAGGACTGGAAACTGCACATATAAAATTACTTCCTCTTTCTTTCTTTGATAGGATTCTCTACCTGTTACTTAAAATATTCCAAAGAACTGTATCGGCAATAATATAATTCCCCTTTTTAACAAACCTCTCCGTTTCCGTTTACTGTTCGTTTTACCAAAATATGATGAAATAACAAAAAACAAAGTACAAAATATGCTATAATGGAAGTGGAGGAACCAGAAGTAAGTAGAAACGTTTCGAGTCTGGACCCTTAACAAAAAACAAAGAAAAATCAAAAATCACATAAGTACAGAGAGAATAAAGAGATAAGGAAAAACAGAGAACAAATATAAAGAGACACTGTAACAACTCAGCGTGGGTGGTTTGTACTATTATTTAAAAGGTAATGCTTGAGTTTTCTTTTAAATGAGTTAAGAGTATTTGAGTTCTTGATATTTTGATGAAGTGAGTTCCAAACATGTACACCAGTACTTCGTATTTGGATTTGACTACGAATAGTTCTAGAATATGGTTGACTTAGAGAGTGCTTATAACAAGTTTACATGTATGGTATTCTGCGTTACTACATTGAAAGCTTCTCGGAGTTTGCCTTTGTGAAATTTATATAACAGTATCCCAAGTTGATAAAATATAGGTAAAAAAAGTAAGCATTTTAAGCTCTGTAAAGTGAGGTGCAGTATTACATCTAAAATGTGTATTACAAATATTACGAGTAACACGTTTATGTAGTCTATATAGGCTTTCCAGTGCTGTTCTGTTAATAAATCCCCATAGAAGGAGACTATATTTCAAATAAGGGAGCACAAGTGTATTATATAATGGTAAGACTGCACTCCGGGGTAAAATGGTTTTAGTCTATTTATAATGTCATTAAATTTTGAAATTTTATTACAGATATTATGAACGTGTTCTGTCCAATTTAAATTGTCATCAATTGTTATTCCTAGAAAATTCGTATGAGGTGATGCTTTTATCTGTGGCCCATCTTATACAACCATTATATTACTCTAGTCATGTCATTCTTATATCCAAACCAAAAAAAGATCTTACAAACCCGACTTAATACCGCCCAATCAATCGTCTCCCATCACTTGATAAGATCTTTGAAAAGAATAATTGATTATCGTGTCCATAATTATCTTGAAATAAACAACTTTACTTAAACCATCACCTTGTCCGTAGACACAGAACCACTTAAATCGCTTGTCTGAACAAATCCAAATTGGTTTTGCTAAAAATACAACACTTCTGCCCTGTTCTTCGTTGCAGAATAAAAACATTTAATAAGGCTTGACACAATGGAATTCGTTAGAAACTGTTAAACTTAAATCTAATCGCAAACATAACTCGATTTCTTTCCTCTTTCTTTAGTAACCGTAAACTTAGAAACTTTTATCAAAATTATTCCTGTTACCTCATGCACCTTTATGTCGGAACCATACAAGGTGCAGCTCGTAGCTTTCTACTCTATTCCATACTTGTCAATGACCTTCATATTCCCCTTTATAACTATAGCAATTTCAGCCTATTTCAGCCTATATGCAGACGACCCCGCCTTCTGAAACACTGGATACACCCCTACACTTACAGTAAAACATATCCATAAAGTCATTATCCACTTGGAGAATTGGTGCAGCAGATGGCATGTTAAAATCAAACCTGTTACGTTTAAGTAGTAGCACGCAGTTACCCAAATGCACGCCTAAAAAACAATTTGTACTGCTGTATCCCTATTTAATTCTACCCATCGTAACACTGATAGAGCAAATTTCCTCAGGGGCAAGTTTAACCATAAACTTCCTTTCAACCGCACTGCGACAAAAACGCAGCTAATTCTGGCAATTTCTAATTCACCGTCGCTCGCTTGCTTTAAAATCGCCAACTCTACCAAACTTTTTACTTTTCTAATAGCATATTCTAAAATAAACACTAAACTGAAAACCTCAATATTAAAAACCTCCTTCTAAGCTATAATATTACCAACTTTCACTACTGTCCTAAAAAACCTTAGTTCTCCTCATTTACTTCTTAGAAGGCACTCTTGCTAGCAGTTAGCCCCACCCTCCCCTCACCACCACTACCCCCCTCTCCCTCCCCATCAATTTTTTTTTCATTTAGTGGTATGGCTGTTAAAATCAAGTTTAAGTAAACATTCAAGCAACTCAACAGGAACTCCCATCTTGAATATATGTTTCCACCACCAAATAAAAACATTCTTTTAAAGTTATAGCAGATTGTTTCCCCTCTGACTATCGGCCAAATCCTCCGGAATGATCCCATCGCGGGATCGGACAGGGTATAAATATTTCTGCACGAAAATGTCTCTCCTTCTATTAAGTTTCGATTTGAAGTTATATGTTCGTGACTATACAGCGCAGCCGAGTTGCTGTTTCATAACGCGTTGTTTGTTAGTCCAGTGAATCATGATTGGTCACACATGCTGTAAGGATAATCGGACGTCATGTGAAAGGAAAACGACGAGCCTCCAGGTCTAATAACGTAAAGTCTGAAACAGAAACCATGGGAAATAGTGTTGAAAGTTCGTATTAAGTGCAGACCGTCGGTACTAGTGGTAATCGCTAAGACAATCCTCAGCGAAAGCACCCAGCACTCACGCATGTAGCAAAATGTCCGTGGTGTGTGAAATTGCAGTAAATTATATACATGACAGATTTACTTTCTACAAAAGTAAGTGTAGTGTGAGATTAGTTTGGTTTCAACCACGTTTGCGCTATATAGGTAAAGCCTAGTAAGGAAGTAACAGGCATAACAGGAGAGCAATCCACCCAGATAGATGCTAATCTCATCAACAATTTGGTCTGATGACCTTTGTAATGTCATCACTCCGTGTGGACATTTTACAGCCACCAAAACGAAAGGAGTTTTCTTAACCATTGAAAATTCATTCATTTATTCAACACTCAACAATTTTTCTTACCTGAAAACCCATTGAAACGCAAACCCTCTCTTTGATCGCAGAAGCCTTCTACGATTGATTTGAAGTTGTTTAAGGAACTAATAAAGTTAAACTGAACGCGGAAAAAATGATTGGGGATATTTCATGTTTTGTTAAATCTGTGTACACTGTCAGATTCCAAAACACCAGGGTGCACTCTTTAAAATGGTAGAACGTGTGCCATACGCTCTCATTGACAGTTATAAAATTTTATATATTTTTTTTTAAAGATGACGGCTATTTTAAATAACATTTCAGAAACAAATTCCCGGCAAAGGAGCAGTTGTAATTACATTATGCTTAATGTCTAACCAAAGTAGCAAATGGTCAGGTTAGCGCAACAGCAACATGAGCACTTTTAGGGGTTTTTACTAAACTGGGGGCAGGTGTCTTCCCTTCCCCCAGAGCCGTATATGTTCTTTATACGGCTCTGATTGCTCCGTTTTCGAACCTGAATTTAGCAAACGTGACTAATTTGACTGAAAATGTTCTTGTACACTATGTTTTTAGACCTATTTTTAGACCAAGAAATATCCGCACAAGTCAGACGTGCACGACATGCAATTTAGTTTAGGACTCTCAGAGAAAGCGTTTTGTTTTAATTGGCCTCACGTTAGACTGACGTTAAATTTGTAGCAAAAAGAAAACAGTAAACTTGTGTAATTAGTTTTAAGTCTTCACGAGTTTACGTTTCAATTTGTTTGGATAAACTCCAACTGGTTTTGAATTGGTCAAAATCTGATGTTATACCAAAATCGGTCTCTATAGGAGAGGTAATGTCTCTAAAACATACTCTATTATACAATTTACCATAACAGCACGGGGAACGATTAAGTTGACAAATCCTTTCAAGATTTCCAATGAAAAGCAAAATATAATACGAAATCTAATAGTCGATAGCTTATCTTAAATAAATAGTAATCCCAATGTGCTTCAAACTTGGTGGGTGTTTTGAGGCCCGACGGGAGGGGGAGCTAGGTGGGGTGGGGGGGGGGGGGATAACAGCCTAAGGACGGCTAAAATATATGGGATGAAACAAATTGTATATTTTCTTCCTCATAATATACGGTACTTAACCAAAAATGAGGAGTGCAAAAAAAGGGGGTGTGATGACGTATTTGTCCCCGGGATCCAACCTGGCTATCGACTAAGCTGTGTGTGTCTAGGCATTGGGTGCAGAGCCTCATTTAATTATGTCTTCATCGCTATTACAACTCCATGTATTGCCTACGTGTTATTTATTCAATATAATTGCAGACTGTTTATACTTAATGCAATCGGTCATAGTACACGAGTTGGAGTGAAGTGGGGTAGGAGAGGTGGTAGGTGGGGAGGGTAGAGGGATGGGGCGATTATATAGTTATATAATAACGTTTAAGTGATTCATCATAACGATCGAGTATATGGTATAGTCGTTAACAAATTCAACATAGAACGTACCATTGTATTTTACTGATTTACAACGGTATTATTTTGAATTATTTTACAATAATAACACTTATACATTATAATAGTACAGTATATACAGTGTAAGGTGCTCATCAGCACAAGCATATGTCTAAAAGCTCAAATAACAGGTATAGAATAAAAGCATTGAGAAGGGATTATCTTACATATTTTTATCTGGAAATATTTGATTGAAACTGAGCAACCCGCACCCCAAAATAATATCTGGTTACATCCATAAACGAGGCTTTCTGAAGCGTTCTTCATATTTGATAATACAAGGGGATATCCTCGCGTACACTGTAGCAAGTCTCATAATAGTGCTCTCCACGCTTGGGGAGTATCCTAACTAGTGAATCAAGTTTGAAGTGTAAACGCTCTGGGGATCACGTGACTCGAGATTTCTTTCTGCTTGCCCTAGTCTTCGCTGCATATAAACAGAGTGGTGATTGAAGGCGGGTACATGTAAATAAAATAAATAGCTACTTGAGTTGCAAATTGGTATCGTTTTTACGCGCATGCGTAATAATTGTTCGTGCAATGTCGACAACCACCCGTTCTCATATGTGGACACGTCCAAAGTCATTTTTGTTAACTTCCCGAGGGAAATCGATATGTTGAAGAATTTGGAGAACATATTATCAATTATGTTTTAGCTTAGTACATTTATTTATATCCACACATCTTGTTATTCTACAGGATATCAGTCAACAACAGTACAAATATAGCTATGTTCTAACGTAGGCCTTAGCTCATAACGATATTTGCATTAATCATCCGCAATTCTTTTCAAGGAACGGTTTGTTGTGAATTACCCGATATCTGCGCATCACATGGCTGATACTCCTTATTCTATGATACTTCATTACCATATACCACTCCGCTGAGGTGAGTTATCCCCAGCAACGTAGGTAGGATTTCCACATTCAGAGACATGAGCAGGATAAAAAACACACTGCCTCGCAACTACAGACGCAAGGGGGAACTTTACACTAAAAAATACATTTTAAACACTCGGCATAAGTAAATATATTAACCCCAATATCATGTAGAATAGCTAAAGTAATAAACAAGGAACTGCCAACTCGTAGGATACGCCTGGTGTTACTCAAAAACAAAATAAAACAAAGAGTGAGCAATAAAAACATATACAGTTTGTTGTTATAATTGCGGAAGTTCCTGTTAACTCGTCATCACGTGAATCGTTTCATGGTTCCTCCAATATTTGTGGTAGATTGCTTGGTAATGACACAACCAATACTAAGGCAATAATGTTGACCTCTGTATAAATATGTGCATCCATGGATGGTGCTTTTCAGGCTATGTATGCCTGAGTACATGGGATTCGGGTTGGGGGAGGGCGGGAGGTTGAGTGAGGGCAGGTATTACCTAGAAATACAATATTAAACTTCATACTTAAACAACATTGAAAGCCAATCTAATGAAGTACAAGAATAGTCTGATACTTTTGTGGGGCACAACAACGGTCACATTCTAAAATACTTGTAAATAATTAGCATGAATGGAGCATTTTGGAAATTTGTATTTTAAAGCTGAGTATTTGAAAACAATATTGACAAACTAGTACACAAGTTATTCCTTTCCAATTAAGACTTTGATATTTTAAAACTAAAATTCTTTTTTTACTTCCAAAATGTCTACGTTATAAATATCCTTCATCCTTTCTTGAATTTATATGTTGTATTTCAAATTTTGATATTATTAATATATCGCCACATTGTGATATTATGGATATATCGACAAATTGTGATATTATGGATATAACATTTGTTACTATATAATATGAAAAGTTTAATGTGTGAGATATTATGGTGCATTCCATATAATTCCATTCATAAATGTACTTTCTCACCCTAGCTGTCTTTATTTCTCAACTGCACCATTTATAATTGATATGTAACAATGTTTTAATCCTTGATCATGTTGAAGGTTGACATCTTATTGTGCTCATGTAGTTATGTAAAATTCAATCCCCATATACCTTAGTCTAAGGATATATTTAAAGGATACAGGAGTGCTTAAATCACCCATGGATCATGTGGGATGAGGAAAGTGCAATATAGTTCATGCTGGATATGACATGGCACTGACGTCTGTAGTGGCTTTGACGAGCTCCTTCTTTATATCAGGGGAAAAGTCATCACCAAGAATGGTGGGAGCACAATTGGCGTCATGGTGGGATGAAATGTTGCTTTTGATGGCTTAATCCAGTGCAGAATATTACACTAAAATACGTATAGCTAGACTGGTGGGTATCGGTAGAGTCTTGTAAACTTAATCTAAGCTTCAATCCCAAATATCTAGCATAGCCTGTATTGGACAGTGCAGTGTTTGCAGTTCAGTCGGGATACACAATGACCAAAGTTTCATGCGATGTGAAAGATACTAAAATGATGATCAAATAAAACTTAACCTTCACCTGACCATGTTTGTAGTTTGGCGGCCACGGCGTAGGCACGCCTCAGGTAACCACATCCTTCGTCAACTCCCAAAACTGTAGCCTACAAATTACCAGTAATCTGAATACACAGTAATCTGAATCAACTCCAACCTTTTAAGAGGGCCCTATTCTATCATGTTATACACCAATATTAGTGTGTTTTGTGTTTCAGATATCACAAACACACTGTTTGAATACACACCTCAAGTACAGGACACCTAGATGTCCCCAAATTAAAAATCCCCCCCCCCTTCTAGATGGTGTGTTCAAACACAGGTCCCTGATTGATGTGTCGGTTCAAGCACATGCACACAAATCATTTGTGTATAACGAATTTCATGTTTTTTTTTGTACTGTTTGAATGGGTACAGCTTTGTTAATATTACCGTCTCGTTTCAATCTGATTAACGTTTCACTGTCCCCCGTTTCACATTAACCCGTGTGATCGAACAATCTGATATAATTTGTTTCCAGATTATTTCACTTTCTGTCAAAGGCGATATAATTGTAAATAAACAAACTTTTATAATCAGAAAATCGGTTTAATAACTTGGTTTATAAATGACATAATTTCGTTGCTTAACTAACCATGCTGTACATTTCGAAGCGGTTATAGATAGATCAACTATAAACGAGGTCGAGTCATCTTCAATTTTTTTTTCTAAAAAGCATCTCAATAACATACCAAACGTTTTTTAATAACAGTTGGGAGAGATGAGGTTGATATCCCCCTCCCCGTCTCCTCTCTCTGTACAACTATTTGTGTCATTAGGCAAAAAGAATGTCTTAAACGTGAACTAACGGATATATGGTTGTTGTTGGTTGGTTGTTTCCTCTGAGATAAAATGACATGCTTGTATCATTCTGGCCCCTTCTTCTGCTCAGAAAATTGCTCGTTTCCGAAATCCGACATGGATACAAGTACTTATCCAACCTAGGGAACTGGTCATGATTCCAATACTTTCGCCGAGTTGATAAGAAACCAGCAAATGGTATATCAGCAGCTGATATATTTAGTCCCTACGTACTTATGTAAACATGTTTTTAAATAGGACGTATCAGAACATCGTGTGAATACACAACTGACAAAAGCGTAGGCAGTAAAAGCAAATGGTGTGGGCGTTTGGTATTTTATATATAGTTGATAACTCTCGCGCATCATTTTTCCATACGATAGTAATATACTATGGAATTGCGGAGTAAAGTTCAGCATGAGTTACACAAAGAGGCCGAACATTACCATGTGTGTTGGGAGGTTGATGCAATATTCATCAACCATCAATTTCTCTCCTAAATATGCAATCGTTATGAGTAGTCTCAGAGCAAAAGTTATTTTTTAGGGGGATGGGGTGGAGCGAGTGGGGCATGGGGGTTGGTTTGAAGGTTACGAGGGAGAAGCAACTTGGGCAATAACTATCAACATTTACTCAACGGACTGCTTTAACTACGGACAGCGTGAACCGGGTCGATATCTTTTGCAACGGACAATTCTGCTCCCTGACGTCACTAGGTATATTCATCTTGACTGTCCGTTGGGAAGATTCAGGATACTGTAAGATGATATAAAAGGATCTTCTTTAAGACCTTGAAAAATAACTTTAGGGAGAATTTGTTTGTCTTGATAATAAATGTAAAAGAGGGTGCTGATAGTGTTTCAATATATAGCTACTCCGGTTTTCAAAATCCTAAGCAGTAAAATATGTTAAATCTCTGGAAAGGTATTTGAAGGTTAACATTGATGATGACGTCACTTCCTCATATCTAAAGGTTGAGGTTAATCAACTCTTCTATCAATTTTAATCATTCAGCCAAAAACATAATGTTCTTATTAATATCATATAAACAACAGAAAGTATATTTGGATGACATTGAGCACCATCTGTGCTTGACACATTTGTATATGCATTGTTAACATGTCATGTGAGGGCCATAAAATGTCTTATTTTTCCCGTTGAGTTGAGTGTTACATCTGATGGAACTGATCTAATAGTCGGTGTGTTAGACTACATAGCCTACTCCATTCACTTTAACTGATGAACGTCAACTGCTTAAGGGTTGAAGTTGAATAGAAGAAATAGAAAAGGAAACACAAATTTAATTCGATAAGGAAGATGGTCTAATAACATTGATAAGACAAAAAATAAAAACAATGAAATGCAATAAAAAAGAAGAGTTCTTCATTCCTGCCTGACTAAACTTAAATAAAAAAAATACTAATCTGTTCATTATGATTCCAGTTCATATCAAATGTTAAAAACAAAATCCGTTTATCACATAAATACATGCGCAGTGGATTACGAAAAGGGGGCGTTTTCAGTGGGAGTTTAACCGTCTTAATGTTGTTTATTTCTTCTTGTTTTCAAGACTATCACTAAATATAACACCAGTGACTTTCAAATCATTTTACCCCACTGTTTTATGAAATTTTGACAACCTCTAGTACTTTTAAAGATAAGATATAGATGCATTTTGCAGTTATCATCATGCAATTATTCGGATTATTAGCTGCATTGAATGCCAGAAGGTGCAAACATGGCTATTCCCTTGGCTATTCTTCTTCTTTTTTATTTTCCTTTTCCTTATTTTTTTTTCATTTTCAAGCTGAATTTACACACTTGACATTGAAGAATAAAAGCATAACTTATTAAGTACATGCTCAGAAATTCAACATGTTCGATCCACCATTATTTTGGGAAGCCCAACTTTATAACGGTAAATATGTACTGCATTAAATAATAAGTCTATACAAATCAATGCAAATGAGAATCGGTCTGTAATATTTTGATTTGTTCAAGCTATCACCTTTGTCTGTCAAAGAACTTTTAAGTTGCTATTTCCCTGCAGGGTGGAGTAACATGGTTTTACCTTTTGGGGGGGTATGTCGTTCATCTCTATCACATAGACAACTGATAATGGCTGGGTGTGCTTTTGCTACCTTACTAAGACTCTTCTAAGAAGGGTATGTACAGAGCATTATACAAGCATTAACAGATGCATGTAGCAGTGGCGAATATGGTATACGAGGCTGAAATTTTATTACAGCAGCCAGATGAGAATGAAGGACCTTGAAGAAGGGGGCATTCCCGCCCCTCCCTCCTTGCGCACGCCATTGGCTTTTAGTGCTGTTGACATATAATGGTACCGTTTGGAACCACATCTCGACCGGGTTTGCGGCACTTTACCAAACAAACGTCATACAAAACATAACTGGATCTATTCACCAAAAAGTAACGAACTATCAACGAATTTAATTGATAGTCTTCCATTTATCTAATTTGGAACACATAAAAGGGATTTTCCTATATTATCACCCCTGGTCCTATCGAGGGTGATACCATTACACGGTGCTTTTTCAGGGACGTTTGATTTTCCAGATTGCGGGAAAAAACTGCTTGCAAGGTTTATTTTAGAGCAAATGATAATTATGGATGCAAACGAGCCTCACATGGAGAATATTAATTTCCATGTGCTTAATATCTTTTCGTCGTTATATAGTCATCAATTGAATATTTGATACGTGTTACCGGAAGCCGGTTAAAACGCCAAAGGTCCACTGTAAATTCTGGACTGCTCACATAGCGTAAACATCTTGTCGTACAGGTTTTAGTAATATGAAAGCAAACTGCAACACTTGAATGGCATTAATCTCTCTCTATTGTTATAGACTTGTTTCCAATAAGGAAGATGTGCATCGTCGATGAGAATCGATAAAGTCCATTAGTGTGCTACGTGTTGGACATAACGGGGACTACTTGGTATTACCAGTCATGGCAGTTTTCTTCATCTCTTCATTGTTCATCAGAATGTAGTCCATTGACTTGTAAAACAAATAGAATAAAGAACAAGGAATCGGATAACATTCTTCCGAGATCAAACTAGTTTTATCCTGAGACGTGTACAACGAACATATAGACCGAAGAGTTGAAGACATCCCCAAAGATCATGTGTAGTACATGTTTCCTTTTAAGGGGAATGATTATACACAGTCACAGTATCGATGCAAGGGGACTGGGGTTGAGAGCGGATCAGACGTTCGGTAGTTTGGTTTTCGTGCCCAGATTCTTTCCTGACTTTTCTTAAAAAAATACCCCCGGTAATCAATCATGGGAGAATGTTCGACAGGTAGATTTTGCTGTAACTTGATAACTTACTTAAATAATTAAATAATGAATAAGACAAAATTTTGGTCTTTAGATGTTATAACAAAAAGAAAACAGACATCTTTTAATCCAATAATGTTTCTCTAGCTATTCTAGTATTTTCAAGATATGTATCGTTAAATATACTTAATTTCTGGAATATTCGTTTAGGCTAACTTGATGGTGACGTCGGCTTCTCGCTGCAGTGCTTATAGATAATATACGGTTGTTTTTTAGGTTAATCTTCATATAAGCAACAGAGCACCCTTGGATGGCAATCGACATCATTTGTCCTTAACAAATTTCTAATGAATTATAAACATGTCATTTGAGACCATAATAATCTTAATATCTCCCATTGAGTTTGGTAATGCAACCGATGAACTAGTATGATGGGCTGTGTAATAAACTAAAAGGTCCAGTCACTTTAAATAGTGAACCTCAACTATTTTAAGAGTCATTCCAAAAAAACAAACATAAAATAAGTAAATGTGCTATACAAACCTACTTAGACCGAGAGCAGTGTTTATTAACGGTCTACGGCATATCAAAGCTAATTTTGTTGTTGAAGTTATCAAAACATAGTACGGGGTATATTTTTTGTTGTGAATCTCTTAAAAATCACCCAGTTTCCGAAACTAAATATCCTCTATGAGAGTTTGCTACAACACTGGGACCACATTGACACTAGTATAATTTGGTGTTCTCACAAAAGTGATATAGATTGAATTTTATGTATATTACAATTTTATTTCATGGTCTTGCTGGCTTGTATGTTTCTATTATTGCAACGAATATAATGCTTGTTTTAGTGTAGGTTGTGTAAATCTTTACCAACACATTTATGTCAAACAATGAGTTTAATAAAGTTCATGCAAACCCTTGTGAACCGCATGACTGTTTGAATGTGTTTGAATGTGTTCTTGACTTACCAAAAATAACCCATTACAATGAAATCCATTCCATCTTCAGAGTGACAAAAAAGGGGTCTTTTAATGAATTCGATGGCGCTAGTTTGAAACAGGTTTTTTTTTTAATATTAAATAATTATGTGGCACTTAAAGGCATCCGTAGATTCACTTTAAGGAGAATAGCGCCTCATCAGGCCACGTATTCAGTGGACGGTGGCTGCAAGCATGCCGGTCGCAGAGATGTCACCACCTCTGGCCAAAGGCAAGGATTCACGCACGCCACCTAGTACGCTTCTGGTCGATTTGACCGACCCTCTGCGCATCCCCCCGGGTTCTTTTGCGACAACAAGGGAGACATGGCACGGGATCCTAAGCCACAAAAAGCACCATACCTACAGCCAATGGTATTATCGCCAGAGGCCTGTCTTGAACCCTAGCCACGATTTACACGACCGACGAGGAATGAGTCTTTCGTCACCCTCTTAACCACATCGTCCACCACATCAGCTAGTAATTTAAATGGTTGAATTAATATATCAAGACTTCAGGGTCGACTACTGAAATAGAAAAAGAAAATTTAAACGTGTTTAACCAACCATTGATGGAGTCGAACTCGGTTCATCAGGGTTACCAGTCCACTGCTGTACCAACTGAGCCATTTCTACGAGCTTAATTTGGTATTGTTGGTTGGCTACAATTTATTGGTAGCAGTGAATGAAACTGCCTTCAACGAAATCTCTATTCATTCTGTTCTACTCTCATTAGAACAACGGATCTGAATATCTTTATTAACAACAAGCTCACGTTTAAATGTCTTTGAATACATTGCAGTAAGCAGTTAGAATTTCGTTTCCTCTCAAGACGTAAATGTACAATTGGCTTATGCCCGATACTATCGATGACTTTGAAGCAAGCAGTAAAGAAAAACGGATTCCGTGAAATCTTCTTATTCACAAAAGGTTGCTTAAGATTGTGCTCACAGGAGATTTCTTGCTGTAAGTTGTTTCCCTTTACAACTATATTCGATGCAGACGATCATGAACGGGGATTAAGCCTAAAATGTCAACAAACAATACCTATTCACATTTCAAGACCTTTTTGAATGAGGAAGGGACAATACTTATTAAGTCAAACACGTTAACTTCATGTGGCTAATCTTATTTAAGGATATGATGGGCTGGAAATAACACACTAATTCGAAACCTGAAACAGGATTCATAGGCCTTTGAGTTTATGCAAGTAGATTTGGGAAACACGGGGATGGAGAATTCGTCAACTACAAGACTTTGTTTAGTCTGCAGTGACTTGATGTGTTTATTTGGTCCTCTGAAACTGCGGCATTTGCGAGTATATGCCCCCTTCAATGACTGTGTTCTACACACATACAGCAGTGACATGGTCGACTCTATCAGCAGCTAAAATCTCTATAAAGTATAAGTTATTAAAATTAAGTTTCCTCCTTCTATTGATTTGAAAAGAGGTATTTGCGTCACCTCTCATAGAGTGTGGGTTCGAAATAATTGACATAAATCATCCTGAACTCTGCTTTTGTTTATCATTTGTCTTTCATCCAGAACCCTGTTTTACTGTATTTAACAAAAATGTTGTATATGTAATTAGACTAAGGGCCAATAGAGACCCCCCACCCCCCAGCTAACTTTAACTTTATCACCTGACCCAAATTTATTCATGCAACAAATTTAATCTTGATGAAAATGGACATCATTTTACAAATTATTGCAAGTGTTGCAAGTGTCAAAAGGAATGAAAACCAATGAGAACAAGTGAACTATAGAAACATTCTTTGTATTCCGTTTCAAGTCATGGAGGATTAGAGATTACGTTGATGCCAAGAACTAACCGCCATGAAATGGAAGGAAAGCTAAAAGGGAAAGCATTCTTATAAGAAATTCCCTCAGAAACTACACTTTATACAAACATAACAGAGCAATATGCTGCTTGGTTCTTTCTATGGATTTAAAACTAACGACTTCAGATCGATAACTTTCATGCTTATACCTGATTTCTGTCATGTCACGCCTATTTCAATGACACAACATCTTTGTTTTTTTTTTCCGCTCAATATGGGCACTATACTTATAGCATATATCTTACAGTTCTCATTATTTAATTCAGCTGTGTCCGCTGACAGGTTACTGATTAGCTACATTCCACTACAAGAGAATATACAAAACATAAATAAATGGGAACAAACATAACAGAAAGTAAATTTGAATCAATGGTAAATAACATGAAAAAAATTGACTTGACTTTACAATATATCGCATATAGCCACTCATCGATCTTGTAGACATAATTATATCCTCTCACTCATACGCTCAATGGGAGCAGGGACATGTTTAACGTTTTTCGGCATATCAAAATTGACTATAACCTTTAATCAGGGAGTCCTACACCCAACCGTCGAAGCGGAATATAAAAAAAAGCCATAGACAACACAAATAACAACAAGTACGGTAATTAATTCATAACATGGCATTCATTTCCGAAGAAATATTGCATGTGCCATCAATACCCCGTTGATAATGATTGTCTCCTGTGATTTTCCACCTAATCGATAATTTCTGATTTTAGGGTTTATTTTGTTATTCTGCATTCCATTTCCTTGATATATTCAATGTTAGCTAGTGATATTTTGATAAAACGTGATATTTGTCACTAATTGGTACTGTATAGTTCAGTGACGTCAATACTTGTGATTTCTTTTTCCAAGCTATTTACTTATTTTAGATTGTAATTGAGTTATCCTTGGTCAAGCTTTAAACACAATTACACTACCCTTGTTGACACTGTTGAATTGGACGAGGGTTCAGTTTATATTTATACTCACCGAGTGGACAGCACATGAACGGAGCACTTTATAACCTATCACATTGAAAGTTAAGTGATAGAATTAAACTTATTTCAAAGCTTTTAAAGGGCAAAATAAATCAAACCCTCGTTAAAAACCCGCAAGGTAGTAGATAAGAGGGAGAAAAAAGGAGATTATGCATGCACATTAATGCAAATGTTGATTTAGCTGTGATAACCCATTAGAAGTTGATTGTTTTAACGCATTAATTACTGCAAACATGGATCTTCACCGTTTTGTCAGTGGGCGCTGTCATACCGTTCCTAATAGGGATGTGTCTAGGTTCTGGGTCCAAACAGAGCTGTAGATACGGCTCCTGTTCCTAATGCGCATGATCGATCCTTTTTTTTTAAGTTCTAACGTTCTCAATCTATGAACTGGTTGTGAAAATATGTTTGAAGAGGTTTAGCAGACGTGATTAAATTTATCTCAAAGAAGCCTTCTGATTGGTTGATTACTACACGTACATGTGTAAAATTTGTCAAACAAACGATGGGCAGCATTTTGTTAGGTAAACTGTGCTCGTTACAGGAGTGGTAAAAAAACCACTTGTTAGTTCGAATATGTTACACTATATGTGAAAAAGGGAATGCACTGGTACTTTTCCCAGAAGTGTTAGAGATTCCCCAAAGGCATTCTCAAATATTTCAAAGATTGCAGGTCGTCCACTTTCGCGGAACTAGATAAGACCGATATGACATCGCTTCACCGTTTATTCTAGGCATGACTGATGATCAATAACCGTCAACATATTTTTGCCAAACACGGGCAGGTATACTTAAAGAATATGATATCGCGAAGATATGAATATTTTCAATTTGGGGATAATATTTGTGAATGCATCTGGCAACAGCAGTGTGAATGATGTAATCATGACAATTGTGTTGAAGTTGTCTTTGTTCTTCTTTATGCATATTAAAATCATGTATTCACAGAGGAAT
Organism: Apostichopus parvimensis; assembly: GCA_000934455.1. NCBI lineage: Eukaryota > Metazoa > Echinodermata > Holothuroidea > Aspidochirotida > Stichopodidae > Apostichopus > Apostichopus parvimensis. The sequence continues at coordinate 51,120 of KN886130.1, forward strand.
TTAATATGCTTAGAAGAAGAAGGAAAAAGAAACGTTGCACTTTGATGAATTTGTATATACAGACCAAACACACTTTGCAAATGTATCACATTCCAAGGGGAAAATAGACAGAAGATGTAAATAGGAGAGTAATACTATATCGTAGCACATCTATCGTGATAATATTTCAACACTACCGACTGCTATTCACTTCCCCTAACCCTTCACCTTACACCACTTTGTAACTTTTGCAATATAAAATGATAAATTTTCACGAACAC
>KN886131.1:8966-20359 GCA_000934455.1 Apostichopus parvimensis
AAAACGCGATGTGATATGAAGATGCGGTTTTCAGATATGTAATCCTCGTCAAATTCTGAGTTGGATGAGTGTGGTTTCGACCGATTTCATTTTTTAAACCAATATGGTGAATTTTCCAAGGGGGTACCCTTATGAAAATTTTCAAAAATAAACCACCCCCCAGAAATACATAAAAGTACTATTACAGGGGTAGTTTTAGATAGTCCTGGATACATGACTGGATACATGGAATCTATTTTACAATGTAATGAGAGTGAGGATAGAATTTTGAGAGATTGTGTTGATTGCAGCTTCTGCAAGCAAAGTGACCTTCTGAGCAGTAAATAAACTGTTAAAATCTTGATATTTATTGATGATACTGAGGTCACAAACCGATTAAGTCCGAAGGCAGGTTCACATAAATTAGGGATGGTTTACTTCTCTATCAACAGTCTTCCAGCTAAATTGTCCTCATCTTTGAACAATAGTTTCCTTCTGGCAATTTATAAATCATGTGATGGGAAAGACTTTGGGATGGATGAGATTATTGCACCTATTCTTGATGATTTAAAGTCATTACAAAAAGATGGGATTTTTATTGATACACCAGTATATTCGGGTATCATACGTGTAACCCTTGCTCAAGTGGTTGGTGATAATCTAGGTGTTCATGGAATATTTGGATTTTCGGAAGGTTTTAATGCAAATTACTTCTGGAGGAAATGCAAAGGCCATAGAGATGTTGTACGCAAGATGTTAGATTATTGAGAAACATTGAGAATTATGAGGAAAATGTGGACCAACAGAACTTGCCCGAAACTGGCATAAAGAGATCCAATCCTTTCAATGATCTCACCGATTTTCATGTGACTCAAATTTATGCGCATGACGTTATGCATGACATATTAGAAGGTGTGTGCCCGCTGGAGTTCAAACTTGTTGTGAAAGCATTAATAAATGAGGTTAATTTCTCTCTAGCTTTGTTGAATGCTCGAATCAAAAGTTATGACTATGGATTTGCAGTTTCCTCTAACAAACCTTGTGCCATTCCACAGTCAGCCATTCAAAATCCAGATGGATCTGCAGGACAAAATGCAAGTCAAATGTGGTGCCTTATAAGGAACTTTCCACTCATGATGAGGGATTGCGTTCTAGAAGGCAATAAGTTTTGGGAGCTGATTTTGCTTCTTCTTGAGTGCATGGATTTCATTTGTGCACCTGCAATAAGCACAGATGAAACCCTGTTTCATAAAAGACTGGTCAGTCATCATCATGAGCTTTTCTTAGAGCTTTGGCCTAATCGGAACCTACGGCAAAAACATCATTTCATGTTCCATGATCCTCGTGCTATAAGAGAAGTTGGGCCAATGTCTCAATTCTGGTCAATGCGATTTGAGGCAAAACACAATTACTTTAAGAGACTTGCACACATTGTATGCAATTTCAAGAACAGAGCAAAAACTATGGCCAACAGACACCAACTTCATCTGTGCTACCAACTGATGAGTGGGAAATCTCTTCAGGATAAAGAGGTTGAAATTGTGCCTGGATCTATCATTCTCTTGGCATCTTTAGATCATTCTGAACACATATCTGCATCGCTTGGTGGAGTTCCCGTGTTTGATGATATTTTCCTTGCAAACTGGTGTCGATACTATGGAATGAAGTACCGGGCTGGCATGATGGTTGTAATCGACAAAGAGGAAGACATACAACTTGCATTCGGGAATATAGTTCATGTACTTGCAGATGGACAACAGAATATTAAATTAATTGTAGAGAAGTGGGAAACAACCATCTTTAATCGACATTTTCATGCCTACTCAGTAAAACCACTGGTTCCAGCATGCATCCTTGCCATACATCAAAAAGATTTACTGGATTTCCGACCCCTCCATGCGACCAAATCTTACACACATGGTGGAGAATGGTTTATATGTACTCGTTATAACATTTGAGGCCAAAAAAAGGTATGTTCAATTTGGTGATATTACTCTCTACATGCATATCCCAATTGCATTGCAGTCAAGATTGGAGGCTAAGAAAATGCCATGAAGCGCATTTTGTCCAAGTCTTAATTTTTGGTTTGACCAACCACCTAATACTCAGTACCATCTCTTTTTTCTGTACATAGAACATTTGTTTATTTTCACTCTGGGCCCGCTTTTGACCCACCACTATTCAACATTGGAAGTATTAGATAGCCTATAACATTTTGAGTTATGTGTACATATCCAACAATACAGTATATGACTGATTGAAATTTGACAACTTTCAAATTAAATCTATTTGATCTTTGGGGTTGGGGGGCTAAAAATGGAAAAAAAAAACTTAAAACTAAGATAGTGGCAGGACAAATTGTTTTCCTTTTGTCAATACAGTTATATTAAAAGGTTAATCACCAACCCCAAATCAATGAAATAGAACTGATGCAACCCCTGCAAAAGAGGGGTTTAAAGGATTCACTGATTCTAATAATTTGTCCTGAGACCAGCAGTCCTTAATATTAACATATCTTGTATACAGCCTCTTTACACTGTATATTATATATATTTATTCTTCCAGGAAAATCAGCCGCTGACCACTCAGACCAGTCCGACCACTCAGACCGGTCTGACCACCAAGAACAACCCAACCACTCCCTCTATCACTGATATATCCGATACTAGCGAAAATGAATCACCTGACTCACCACTGCTGCAAACACATAAGAAACCCAAATCAGCTCATTATGTAAGTTATATTACAAGAAGTTAGATTTGCTGCTCAATGCAGGAAGCAGATTAAAGAATTTGGACTTTTGATGTCACCATGGTTCACAATTAATGGTCTCCACCAACAAACAATGTTGGAGGCCCATTTCTTTCCAGTGGGCCTCTGGCCATCTACAGAAAGTGTCTACTTGGCCAGGTGCTGTAGCCGAAGTGTTCAAATTATTAAAGAAAGCACACAGTGTATACAGTACTTCATTGCTATTGAGCTAAAAATGCATAAAAATATTGAGTTTAGCCTGTTTGTCTGATACCACAGATAAGGAGGATTTTGGCCAGAGGAATAGAGGGTAGCTTTTTTCCATGATGAGAGTGTGCACACGTCCCCTGGGAGAGAATTTGGTCAATTTAACAATAAAATAGTATGACTGGCCATAAAAGAGAAGGAACTGTGTGGAACATGCCCAAGGGTGACATGCAAAATGTCCTTCCTGTGTTGTGTTGAACTGCTATTAATTTTTTTTTTATCACATTTAAAAAAGAAAATTGTGAGCAATCCCACTGTCAACTACGCTGTCGCAACAATGGCAGTGTCTATGTTGTCGTTTGTACAACACAATTAAAGTTAAGTTATTGTAGGTTAATACCCCAAAAGTAAAAGCCTTTTTCTGTCTACAGGAAATACGGAGTGCCATATCAAAAACTCCAAAAGGGAACAATATTGTGAAGTCTCTGGAGTCTGGAACACTAGAAATTCAACAGAGACAGGAGCTGACAAGAATATTGGTTTCTCATCTCATGGTCAAACATGGAAGCAAGTGAGCATTTCCCTTCTCTGCACAATCATTCTTTTTAGATATTACTTACCAAAGGCACTGATATAGACATGGCACTTCCCCTGTGATCACCATGTATTGTACGTCCCTATGGAATTGGAATTATACATTTAGGATGGTGGATATAGACAATAGAATCAACAACACTAGACAAGTACTTGTCGTATTATCTTTATGTATTAATATTCCATGTACCTTACAACAACACTCAAAAGGAATTAATGCCCTTGGTCTACTGCAGCTGTACTCTTTCCTAACGGAAAGTTAGGAAGAGTATGACGTGTACAAACCCACAAGATCATTAAATCTCTACGATTTTGAGTGATATAAATTGCTGCTCAAAACTTATAGGTCTAGCTTGACCAGCAGCAAAGAATATAGGCATTCAGAAGGCAACCTATGAAATATGTAATGAGCGGGGGAAGACTTGGATGAAACCGTTTGTAAGCTGTAGGCACAAAGAAACTTGACCCGTAAAATATAATAGGGTAATGGTAGCATTAGACCATTCTTTCCAATGAGACTGGATGGTTTTTAAGAAGCAATTCAGTACTCGTGGATGGCATGTAGTACACACAGACTCATTTTTCATCTGTCTTTTATTTTTTTTGGCACAGTTCCTTTCATGCTTAACTGGGCTTAGAAGAGTCATTTCCTAATAAATTTTGTGTTATTTGTTTCTTTTACAGGCCATCTACAACTGAGAAAGTTGCCTTTGCCAAAGCATTTGTGGATGAATTCCCGTCTCAAAGGGATTCAGAAGGCGAAGGTTATGTAAGTAACTTACAAATTATTGCTACCTGTACTTCCATATCACCATGTTAATGAAGTTTAATGCAAGCAGGATAATGTGTTTCAGGTGCAGAAGTGGGCTCACTTCTTGAGGGCAAAGGCCGAACTTGCGAGCACCGGAGAGCAAGCACTAAATGTCTGGGGATCCTTTCCCAGAAAAAAGCTTGAAATTTAGCACTGTTAGATGTGTGTCCTGGCCATCTAGAAATCAAGATAGTGCCTGACTGTTTCATGATGCAGTTGTGACATTCATAGTCTCTTGGCACTTATAGGAGCTACTTTCTAATGTTTACTTTCTCTATTTATGGCATGAATGTACCTGTGCATGTTCGTAAAAAAATGGATAGCAACTGAAACACAGTGGGCTGGCTCAAGTACAAATGTTGCAGTATTTTCATTGGAAATTTTTTTCCTGACATTAAACCGTAACAAAGCTACTGTAGACCTATCAGGGGAATTATCCCCTGGCTACTTTCACAAATTTTTACCCCTCGGCATTCCACGTGGCTCAGACCGCTAGCCACGCAACTACCCATATTTAGGGAAAGTCAATTTGTTTTTGTGAAGCAAGTCAAAAATCTAAATTTGGACTAACATGCAGGTGCAAAACATCCTTTCTACGTAGAATAAGGCTCAACATCTACCATCCAGCCACCACAACTATAACCATTATCACTCCCCTGTTCAGTTACATGCATGCATTATTAATTTCCAATCATTTGGTCAGTGAAACATGCATCATGCATGTGTATATAGTTTTAATTTTTTTTTTAAATGAGTGTGCACTTAATATTTTGCTTCAGGAAGCCAGGTTCTGCAGATGTACAGGAAACCAACAATCAACGGGATATCTCGAGCAGAGATTACCCAATGTTCGAAAGCGGTCAAACCTCTGTTCTCCCCGGTGTGTGAAAGACGAACCCAAAGCCACAAAGAAGCAAACTTTACCTGGTTAGTGTATTTTTAAACTGGAAAAATTAGCCAGGGTTATGTTCTTAAATCACATCAAATTGGCTGTCATTTCTGGAGAAATAAAACACTTTGTTATGTAGAATAAGTGATAACACACCCCGCCACCAACCCCTTCCCTCTCTACAAAAATAGGGTGCACAGAACTGGTCCTCTTTATTGGAACTTCTATCAATCATATACATGGCCCAGGCAAGGTTAAAGTTGTTAGAAATTTCAGTCTTTTCAAATTCGGCAGAGCATCCACCCCTAATTGGGAATAAAATTCCTAGTTCATACAGGACAGGCCTATATTGTAGACACCATAGCCTAAAATTTTGTTAGGTCTAAGTTATCACTAGGCACACCTACTGGCATATGTCTGTACATAGAGGTATCAAAAAATGATAGGTATCAAAATGAGCCTAGTGCGTTTTAAACGTGTAAATGTACTTTTTGAACCTATTGGCTTATCACATTTTTTTTCAAAAGTTTATAATTTTCTATTTCATGCCTCGTTCAATAAGTCTTGATCACCTTAAATTGGTAAACCCTACAATGTAGCCATTAGATTGTTTGACTCATATTATTGATTTGGTCATTTTTTTTTTCTCATCAAAAATGACATTTCAGTGGAAAGGAGGCATGAAATGAAAGCCTGGCTGAAGCAAAACAACACAACACTGGACCAAGTGAATTTTTTTATAAAGGCCACTGTCTGTATGCGGGCTGAGTGGATTCAAGGAAGTACTGATTTGACCTACCACCTAATAACTGTCATTTCAGATCAAAGTGGAATACCCCAGGCTGCTGGATACTCATGGCATGGTAAGATATATATGATGTATGTATACTTACGTTGATACAAGATTGGTATAATATGTAAGTGTTTTGATCACCAGTGGGTGAAAATAGGCCACAGCCAACCCTAATATAAAATCCTGGCCGATTACCTTAAATTCATGGTATAGCCGATAACATCAGAATTCTGGCCTAAATAGTTTCTTGTGTATCATAGTCATATTGCTCATTCCACTTTGGTGATTGCTTGTCATAATTTAAATGCCTTCAAAGTTTATAACAGTCTATTCCTCCCCCTTCATGGTTGACTCTTTTGTTGCCATTGTTATTTTATTTTTATACTATTTTTTCTGTTTAATTATACTTGTCTCTTATTTTTAGATTGAACAAGATTTTCTGGTCCTCTTTGGTGATGAAATTGCTGATGGATTCATCAGCCAGTGGGATGCCTACAGTGAAAAGATATATGTATATGCCCAGACTCAGTGTTCAGGTTAGAAAGAACAGCTTGGCATTTATTCTTCAGAAAGTGAGTGCCACTTGGAAATCAATACAATTTGTAATACTAATAATTGTTTACTATGTGCTCAAAAGAACTGGTCTGAAAACATGTAGTCTGCCCATTTGAAATTGCGACATTGCTCATTGGAATGTCCAGTGTTGTAACTGGGTCCTTCAACACAGATGGTCGAGATGAGTCCATTCTTTCCCTATGCTCAAGTTGTGTCTCTGTTTGGGTTGGAATCCCTGATTATTGAAGTCTAATCACTTTGAGAACCTTATTATTTAGTTAGTTATTTCTCTGTTAAGCCCCTGCCTATGTAAATCTCGGTTTAAAAGGTGGATGTTCCCAAGTATGAGCTTTTGAACTTATCATCATCTCCTTGCCGGGTCACTCCGCTGCACTGGAATATCATTAAGGTAGTCACTTAATCATTTTCTGTAGCGGTCACTAAACTGGACTGCTGGTTAAAATACATTAATTGTAGTTTTTTTGAGACCTTCCTACCTAATGTACAGTATGTGTGACCATCATACCAGCCTGCTGTTGTGCTATGTACAGGGGTCACAGTGGTCCTATATTTCCCTATATTTTTTGGAACCTTCTATATTTTCCTATATTTATAAAAAAAATCCTATATTTTCCAATTGTTTTACCATTTTGGAAAAAAAATATATTTTGCAAAATTGATCATGTGGCATTTTCTGTTATCTGCTGTGTTGCTGCTGCTCTTTTTTTTAATTCTAGGCTGTCCATGATCAATATAATGCCCATGTGACCATGTACCTTGAGATGGTTCTGGCAGTGGTTCATACCTGGACTGTTCAAGATATACACAAGGTATGAACCATTTGCCAGTATCCTTTCAAGGGTGGTAAGTGACAGTCAAACGTTGTTTCACATGGCTGTTAGGTAGGAAAATTTACTTTTCATATCGATGGACCTATTATTTTCCTATGTTTTTCATTAAAAACCTCTTATATTCTCCTATATTTTGTGAAAAAAAGTTCATATAGTGTTGTTGATGGCCACTGTGACCCCTGTATGCATTAATGTTTAGGATAATCTACTAGGACCTGCGAAACTTACTTAAGGGCATGACTTGAGTCATTACAAAGTGGTTGCAGACACCCCACCCCCCCCTCCCTCTAGCGACGTCCCTGATCGTGGATCACCATTACCAATAACCACGATAATTATTGTGACCACAACGAGAATCGGGTGGCTGGTGGGGTGTCTCAACCCCCAAACTTGGTAAAACTGACGATAGTTGAAAAATTTGAGTGCTACAGTCGGAATTTCCGACTGTCGCACTTTTATTAACCTAGGCCTATTTATATATTCCTGTGATTGTGAATGACCTAAAAATTTAAACATTTCGGTCAAAATTGACTTTTTATCAAATATATGTTACGTAACCATAAGAGGAATAGTATGGATGTATGTATGTATGTATGTATGTATGTATGTATGCGTGTGTATGTATGTATGTATGTATGTATGTATGTATGTATATTAGATCCTCCCGCAAGCAGGAACTCGCGAAGAAGCCTCATTGGCTTATCAATATTGTATATATTAGTATACTATACAGTGTGCACTGCTGGTGCTAGAGTAGGTTTTCCATGTTATTGGTAAGAAAACAGATCGTTTCAGAGGCCTGCTAGTAAGTCACATCACTTCAAATATATGTTACGTGACCATAAAGAGGATTTCAAATAATTTATTCTAACATGAAGAAATACACACATAAAACTCAATCTTGGTGATATCAAAAGTTGATTGTTATGTATTGCTCTCCCTTACACATTCAACATAGTAACCAGGAGGTAACATAAACATGAAACTTCTTGCGATCCTTACGTAAAAGTAAAAACTAAGAAAACACAATACTGCAATGGAGCTAGTAAGCCTGGTGGACTTCAAAATGTGTATTTCTTGAAAAACCATCTTCAGTATCTCTAAACTGCATTGTCAATTACTTTAGTGAAATAAATAAAAAGAAAAACACTTAATATGTTTAGCGATCTATTGTTCTACTTCATGGTTAATAGTTAACAACGTAATTTATATATATTAAATCAATGTATCAGTCAATCAAGCATAACAATTCTTTGTCAAATTTCAGTTTAGTTTTTATTAGTATTTTTAATGAAACTGAAAGAAATCACACTAACGCAATGTACTAAGACCTATATCATACTGTTTATTAGAAAGTGATGTGATATGATCTCACAGGAAATTTAATTCATAAAGTAGAAAAGAAGAAACCAAATTTCATATTTACTTCGGTGGTGCCAATTATTACACTTAAGGTGAAGGTGCGTGTGTTTAAATAATTTCTATAGAAGATTCATGTTTGGGGAATTCATCGACCGATATTTTGGGTAAACATGAAACATCTTGTTGCTAGTACGACTATTTAGTGCGTGCTTTAATAAATTCACTTGGGATGGATTAGTAATACAGATCGTTCCAGGAATTTTGTTAGCTTAGGTAGAATTAGTTGATATGTTGTCCAGTTTATTTTACAGTTTTCATAGACTGGGCTTTTGTCAATTTAAGAAGTTTGTAATTGTCTTTTTTCTTCTTTTTAATTGGAATTTCACATTAAACTCAATAGTCACTGTGTTGCACGATATTTTTTTAGCGACTCTTCACCTAAAAACAAGTATTTAGGTCACCCGCCCAGAAGATTTGAAGAGCTTTTCCAGTTCATGAAGTGACAGTAAGCTAAAGTAAAAAATGATAAACAATTACAGAAACTCCTTCATTGGATAACCTTCCAGCTCGTTGGGCAAATGACCCTTATCGTAATTATTATCCAGTACAGTGTAGAAGGTAGATCCAGGAAGGGAACTATACTCGTAGTCTTCATACCAACTCTGTTGATAAATAAATCACAGAACAAAATTAGACAAGGAAACAAAACATTACTTGTACGGTCAACTCAACTTTCTTGTACGTCAATGTCGATTGAGTACCAATGGACAGCTTACTCCAAGAAATATTTTAATTATAATGTAGTCATCACTCCAGCAGCTTACCGTATCAGTAGAATCTTTCAGGCTTGTCAGCTCTTCATGAATGTTGTTGAACATCTTTCTTTCGCTGGCGTTATTCTTCCAGCAAGATAACATCAGAGAGTATCTGAATAAAGAATAACGTACACAGTTCTCACCGAGCTACACAAAATGGCATGAAACCTCTTTAATATACATACATGCGGGAATGTACCAAGAGAAAGGCTCCTGACGAAACATAATATAAAGTTTCCAAATGGTTCATTCCACTTCTGGAGTAGAAATTAAAGTATTTACTGGCGAAACCGCAGTAAATTTGACAAACGTGTCTGACTAGTAATTATCATGAACAACTCAATGAAAGTATCTCACATTGCGCCAGGACAGTTGTTTGGCTGAACTAAGAATCGCTGATTCCGTAAATCGAGTTCCAGATTCTCACGAGATTTTCCACAATGCGGAGTTCTCCCTGTAAATTGAAAATACAATATCATAAGCGATATGGTAATACGTTCAATGGTAACGCCAATAAATTTTAGCCTCACTTTGAATGTTTTACACTAGACGAATTTTTGTTTGTATCTTAAAAGTCATACACAGTCAATGTTTAGACTCAAATTTGCATAATAATAATAACTGTTTTTTGTATAGCGCAGGTATCCAGAGCACAAGGCAATGTTCAAATGCGCTCCCAAATAAAGGGTCTAACTGTGATATTTCTCAAAAAGGATAGTTTTTAGCTGTTATTTGAGATCCGTCTTACTGGATGGAGAAATAGGTGCCTCTTGTTTGGCTATGAGATTGTTCCACAGTCGTGGGGCCATCACGGAGAAAGCTCGCCCGCCAAAGTTAGTTGAATGAAATGATGGCTCCGCAAGCAAATATTTATTTTGGGACCTCAGCGATCTTGGTGGAATGTAACGATGGACTAATTCTGCTAAGTACAATGGAGCTTCCCCGTTGAGTGCCATAAAGGTGAGATACAAAATTTTAAAATCTATTCTTGCACGTACAGGTAACCAGTGAAGTTCACGAAGTGCAGGTGTTATATGGGCTCGCTTGGGAGTTTTCGCAACAAGGCGAGCAGCATTGTTTTGAAGCATGATATCGCATTATAAAATTAACAATGTGAACAGATTCTAAATCAAGCCAAGTAAGTGCACACGCGTTTCGTGCATCGTATATGATTATAGAGTTTGGTGAATCACTGAACACTCAGAACATAAGGACGCCCGTATGGCAGGCCGTTTTACTTCAATTCAAACCAAATAATTGCTGATATCATCAAGTATTTATTAATATTAGCATATATTTGGTGATATCAACAAATGAATTGGTGATATCAGAAAATGAATTGTTGATAACAGTACATGAATTACTGATATCAGCAAATAGTTGTTGATATCATCAATATTTGCTGATATCATCAAGTAATTCCATCTTCGTTTGAAACGTGTCTCTATTGTGTTAAGCGGAAGCCTACTCCGACAATAATGACATACCGCCGCCAGGATTCCCACATTACCTAATTGTCAAAACATTGCTCTATCAATATATAATAATGACATACCGCCGCACCAGAGTTCCCACATTACCTAATTGTCAATACATTGCTCTATCAATATATAATAATTTGATTTGATTTATTTATTTTATTTTCCACAGATAATAAATATATACATGTGGAGGGAAGTCCTCTAAAAAGACAATTCAGGCTTAACAAGGTAAAGGACTCCCAAGAAAGAAAGAAAAAAAATACATATATACATAAATGTAAATATAATTAATGTCTTTATAAGGA
>KN886132.1:11498-43923 GCA_000934455.1 Apostichopus parvimensis
GTTTATATGAGGCAATATTGAAGCCATACAATTATAGCCTGGGTTATAAACTAATGGAATGCCGATTGTATTGAGCTACTCTTGTGTCGGGTTTTCTCAGTGACGATAAAGCTTATATAATCAGATGATTTTAGGTCAAGGATGGTCATGATTGGCTTCATCTTATGTATAGGTTAATTGTGTTTCTGGTGTTGATTCAGAAGGTACCTTTGGCCTACCGTCTCTTCCAGCCGTACGATCATAAGCTTTAAAGCCGATAAAATTGTCAGGGAGTACCAGTTGAAAAGTCAAATGTAACTTGTAAATTGCTAAAAAATATTCACCTGCATGCTATATATAAATAGTGATCGTGATATTGTTACTATTACGCCAGCTTACAAATTACAAATTAAACTCAACTGTTTCGTCAAACATATGAAAATGGTGAGTGTTAAGTATACATCTTGTCCAGGTCGCTGATCGCATTTGTGAGATATCATTTGTAATGTGAAGTAAAAGTAGTTTAGCGTCTCACAAACTCAGGCAACAAAATGTCCGGTGTCGTGTAAAATGTAAAACTGTTTTTTACTGCTTTAAGGGTTAAATGGGTCTTGAATGAAACCGTCAAATACACTTTTCATTATGTGTTCCTTAATATGAAACATATGCTGGTCTCGACTCCAGAACAATGGGATATTCGTGACGACAAAGATCTGAGACCGAGACCAAAAATGTCGAGATCAACAAAGAGTAGTCTTGGGATCTACAACACTGCTGAGTAGCCGGATAAGGTATCGCAATTTAACATACCTATTGTGTTTAATGTTTACTTGCTAAAGAAGCGCAACATTAATATCTCATATACTTATATATACTTTCAGTACCGCAAATTAATAAATACGCGTCTCATCTGTACCCAATCAATAGCGACCATCATTGGGTTGATAGGGTAACATTACACCAAATATCAAGGACAACTGTTTTTAACAGTCCTGAAAGTCACATGCATACATACAAAAAAAGATACGATTATGCGTCATCGTAACTGCATTGGTTACGATTATCAAGGAAACCAACATTTACTGTACGTGTATGAGACTTGGCCTATCCCCAGGAGAAATTCGGGGATGTGTTAATTTATCAGTAATATTGTGGATTTCCAAAGGTGTAACATATAGAACTTCAACAAATTTGACATAAAAATCAAGGTGCATTTGCATGAGTACTACTTGCTCGTTATTAACATTTTCCTTTCATTAATATAGGAAAATATAATATAAAGATACCAATTAACACAATGCAATGAGATGCTGACAAGAAATGCTTTCAGTAAACATTTGCCAAAGTGTGGAGCAAAATCATTTACATGACCTATAAAGCCGTTAAAATACACCGTAGGATAAGGCAAAATACCTGCACAAATTGTTGCAATATTTAGCTCTGGACTTCTTTGACCTTCTCCATTTTCTCCTTCTCTTACTGCTGCTACACTGAAAGAGTAGCTTTCATCTTGCGTAAGGCCAGTAAAGATAAATGTGAGGGTCTTGATAGAAGTAGAACTACCAGCTGACCATTCCTGTGCTGATACCAGCTTGTAGTAAGGTATGTAACCGATAACAGGAGGGTCCCCAGCTTCAGTTTCTTCATTCCAGGCTGACCAGCTGATGGTGACTGTTGAATCAGTTATTAAATCTGCTTTTGGAGCAGATTGCAGAACAGGGAGATCTAGAAGTCCAAATGTGAAAATTGTAAAGAAAACACAGATCCTCTATTGAAAGAAAGCATTATTGACTATGTAATGTTACCTCAGACATAAACATGGTATATCGCTATATACAATGAACAATATATTACTAAAAAAATGAAAAATGAGTAATTATTGAAACAATGTTTACAGTCGGGCATGGTGTGTAATACTGAAGTCAGCTGTATATTATATTTTGCGTTCTGGTTTAAACCTATTACAAAGGCAGCTTATCAGTTTAAGCGTTAATTACATACTTTTAACTTTTCAAATTTATATCAAACTTGTTGTCATTGTTCATGTCAATCATAAAAAAAATATATTTATCTTTCTGTCTTGTTTTCAAACCAATGCTTTTAACTTTCTAGGATTGTAACACATTTTGTCTGCTAAGAATGAACATAAGGCAAAGGTAAATGAGACGGTGAGAAAGTAAATTACACCATTATTCTGCGTATGCCTTATTTTTTTCGCCAAAAAAAAAGAGATAAACTGCTCAGAAATATTGCCAATCAAAACAAATCTCTGAAATGGAAGCTTAGTTTAGCTTCTGCAGCGTTCCTGCAATTTTTACATGTGATGTTTTGCAGAAATTGCAAATTATGAACATTTAAACGACTGAAGGCCACACTTCTAAGAGTAAGACTTAACTATGAGTTGCATGATCAAAGCCACAAGATCCATTTTTCTATAATATATTCTAATTTTATTCAAAGCAGATAAAGAAGTCTGGTACATGTTCGCAATTGTAAAGATTGTGAAGAAATCCTGAAAAAGCGAGCGTGTGACCTTTGGAACATGGGCAAACTTTATTCTGACCTCTGTTGTTATAATAAGCCTATGTCCGTGATCTCTGCTATTGTGCATGGAGCAATTTATACAAAATACGAATTTAAAAAGCATTGCCTTAAGAGATATGGTATTTCAAAGGTTTGATTCTGATAAAAGTGGACTTCAGTAACATCCATCTTTACCAAAGAAAATAGGATTCCTGTACTCACCAAATACATGGACCTATATACTACACAATACCACCAACCAACATTCGTGTTGGGAATCATGTAGCCTAACATAGGTCTTAGATTGAATTTAAAGTACACTAAAGATATACAACATATAAACTCAGTTAACATATTGGTGTATTGTGTTACTAGTGACTAATTACAAACATGGGCTTCAACTGATACATTTATTTCAACAGAGTTATTAAAAAGCAAATCTCCCAAAAATAAATAAAACGAGTTTGCTAGCATGACAATAATTGTTATGGTACTTTAAATTTTCTCTTCAAGAATTAGAGGTATCGATCATGTTTAGTGAATACTGAAGACATCTTCCTTTGGATCATCTTCCCAAAGTGTTGGTAAGTTCTCTGTTACTAGTTGCAAACTGTGTATTGAAGAGTGTTTCAAGATACAGAAAATTTACTTTCTCTTCCTGTAAAATACTTAGCAATTTTGAAGAGACCACAGTTGACCTTTAACGTAAAATTGTAACATATGCAATTATGCTACTCACCGAAAACATCTATAGTTATGTTATATACTGCATATGTTTGACCATATTTTCTCAGCTGACAGTAAAGTATCTTTCCATCTATTACATTATCTACCATGAATGAAGCAGTTCTTGTTGTTGTTGTATCATCAGTAACCCCTTCAGAAGAAATTCCATCGTCTTCTAAATTCTCATGATGACTTGACAGAACAAAGTTTAAGTTATTAATGTCTGAACTACTTGGACCCTTAGCAGCTGTGCAATTCACAGGAACTGTTACACCAGGATTCTTGGGTGTATATGCGGCATCTATTAGACCTTAAATGAGGAAGGAATGAGAAACACTCATAGTGGTCTTAATAAAAGATAAGATCATACTGAAGAAAATTATCAATTTCAAGTACAACGCAAAGATAATACTTTGATGAGAAAATACTGAGATTGCAAACGTGATATTTTGATAACAGTGTACTTAGATTGTGAAGAGCATTATCATGAACATCACTAACTTACCGAGACAGACAATTTAAAATTAAACCTTAAGCATATTACCAGCCCACCTTCCCCCCAAGGTTCTACTGAGCACACTTTTATTAATACATACAGAGACAAATGAGCTGTTTGCTTGACTCAACACTTAATCTCATAAACTAAATGACATACAGCAGTATGCCAAAACAACTAAACAAACTAAAATGGAAACATTGTTGTGCAGTAATGTCATGCTGTAATTTATTACAAATCGTTTTCGTTTACAAATCGTTTTCATTTGTTATATAATCAACATGCATATTTAGTTGCTTATCAATGCACAGAAATATACATTAAGCAATAAACAAATTTGTATTATATTTGATTTTAACATTTTCTATGTTGCTGGTATCAGCCATTTTCAAAGATCCATTGGTGGAGCAGCTTCAAAGATACAAACTGATCTAGAGCTGAAAGAAACTGATATGTTCTAGTCATAAAGGCATTTATCACAACCCAGAAATGCGCATATTTATCACGTTCACTTATGAAACAGTCTGTGTTTGAATTGTTGTATTTGGTAGGAAACTTAGACATGAATTGGAGTAGACACAGACTCATCAAATTACCTATATCAATGAATCATGTTAATATGCATAATTTTCCTTTGTGACTTTTAATGTTTCCAAGTTTTCTTTAAATGTCATTTTATATTACCAGGTGGTACAATCCCCTGATGCGATCATGACTGAATGTTTCTTACCTGTCTGACATAAGTTTGGTGAAAATAGTTCCACCCATTCATGATTGCAACCTCCAGAGCAACTTCCTGTAACTTGGTTGCAATAATTTTCTGAACAGTGGCAATCATACTCACAGTCCATCCCAAAGCTTGGCCCTAGGCATTCTGTAAATCAATATGCTCTACATTCATTCACTATACTGGTAGCTTTTGAAATGTCTTTGTATATGAAAAAAAATATTCATGCATATTTAAGAGAAAATTATTCATTAACAAAAAATATGAATACATTTCTACTGTCAGTATTCCATCGTCATTTTTTCATACTCAGGTTTGATTTAATTCTCAGACAAGTCTTCAACCAAAGAGCATGTGTGGAACATTTCCTGTATCATCAAAATGAAACAGTTGGAAGAGACAACAGAAATATGATCTTGAGAAACAGTCCACTGAGTCTAGTCTTTACAACAATTGAAATTGAACTGAACGGTAGAAAGGCAAAGACCTTCACAAACAAAATGATGGTACATGATCAAATGCCAACTGTTAAAGAAGGAAAGTGGTAACATGAAACCAGCCTTACAAGTTCCAACAGTAGTAGTATCATCATATTAAAGAAGTTGGAAGGCACATCAGGAGACCTTGAGATAAAACCCAACGAACCTCTTTGTCCCTATACCCCACCAGACAATCTAGCCATGAGATGGTGGAAAAAATTATGTGTTTAATCTCCATAAGAAAAGAATTACGATTTAACGATGTTATGGCAATTATCTCCCATCTGAGAAAACTGGGCAAAAGCTACGAACCCACCAAAATTGACTGCATCCTTTTTGTGATGCATGGATTGCCCAAAGGAATCATATTTTTCTAAAAAACGTAAAGGTGACAGTTGGAAACTTTTAACGACTATATTTTAAGTATTCTCGCAACCTGACCAGTCCCAGTTGCCGTTCTAAACTTGATTTTTAATCTAGTGCATTTTTTTGCTATATCAAATGTCCAAGTGAGTAACTAAATACCGACAGTGGCAACAAAGAAGTCTAAATATTTCAATTTGGTTACTACACTTTAACTTTCACAATATTGGGAGGAGGGAGGGGCACTAATCTTTAGGGGTTTTAAAAAATACACAGTACTTTTATAATGTACATGATTTAAGGTCCATTCTCTACAAACTGAGTCTCCTGTATATATATCACATTGAGCAAATGGATCCTTAAAAATTCTGTAGGAAGCTGTTCCATGGGATCCTGTAGCTCATCCTCATTACAACAAGATTCACCTGTTTTGCTATGCAAATGAAGCTGCAACTTACCGCAGGGAAGTAAGTCTGAGATTAGAGCAAGTCATTTTCCACTAATAATGTATCAAATGTTATATTGGATCTATATCCATCAAGTAACAGTACTTACCCTGACAATTAGTCCCTGTCCATCCACTACTACAGCCTGGTGGTGATCCTGTACAGACTCCTGTATATCTGTTACACTGACCAGACTGACAGTGACATGTCTGTAGGCAGCTGGCTCCATAGGTTCCAGAATCACAAGCTGATGGCAAAAGTTATTTAAAAGATGTTGAAATTGATGGAAATTTGTTTATCATATTAACTACTTTCTAGTCACATTACAAAGCCCTTTTACTGACAATTACAGTATGTTGTTCATTCACACTTGCATACCTCACATCACAAGTCAATATTAAGTTCAAGTATTGACAATTATTTGTACACACTTGATAAAAACCACCAGACTATTAGTCTGATATCAGTGACGAAAAAGTACCAGAACATAATACACAAATATGTTACTCATAATAGAGTAAAGTTATTCAGTAAATTATGTTCTAAAAGAACAAAAAAATATCCAGAAATCATACTCTGTATCTTTGACAAGGTATATTATCCGCCATAAAATTGTAAAAAAACAAAGCTGTTTTAAAGTTCCAACTAAAACTGATCGGTGTGTAAGGCACCGAGGGCCTGACTCCTCTCTTTTAGTCTGTATTATAGTATTACAGAACCAGCTATACTTCCAGAAACTGAGAAAAGTAACTATGATGTTGACACGATAAACAGTCCTTCACCTGAAAATATTTACAAATCAGTCTTCAGCACACTAAAAAGACCATTACATTTTGCGATATGAAATGAACATATCTTTTTCCTCTTTGTTTAACTGAGTTAGTAAAGAGAAACCAATTACTAGTTTAATTTAAATTAAACAAAATGCAATCTCCTAGTTTGAAAATTTGTCAACATAAATCTAATAGAAATAGCTCAAGCAGGTTTTAGTGATCCTTTCTCCTTCACTATTGTAGTATTTATAATATCAAAATATGTTTAGAAAACTTAAGAAACTTACACTTGAATATCTTATTAGGATTACACCTATTCCAATAATTTAAGTATTTATATTAACATGTAACTAGCTGGAGTTAGAAATGTTGCCTTTCATTGATGGCTTGGCAATTACAGAATATCCATCACATCAAATAATTTACACTGTTTTAAATTCAAACGTATTTACAAAACGTGACATTATAATGGTAATCATCTCAATTCAAACTCGGACGGAAAAACATTTAAGTAACAATGTATCGAGTAAGCATTTTAATGTGTGTGTTTTAAGACAAGTATTTCAAAACCTTTTAGGGAAAGACTCAGTATGTATCTGAGCCCCAGGCTCACCATAGCATAACATCCACTATTTTTTTACTTTTGAAAACCTGTATTACACAAAGTGTCTGCCAATTCCCTTTTGCATAATTTAATAGGCCTACATGAATTCATTTGAAAGATGTTTCCTTAACATTTAATAATCACATGTCAATTAACTAGTGTGATAACATCAAAGGGTCAATGCCAAAATCTCAGAATGTGCAAGGGAATAAATGTGAAGCACATTTTCACTTGGGTTAGTTTAAATGCTGTAAACAAGATACCATAAGATGATTCAATAAAATATTGCATGTACAACAAAATGAAAAGAACAACACATAGTTAAGATGTTGGATGTAACTATGTCAACAAAACACTTACTGACTTGAGGAAAGGAATGCCCCCCCCCCCCAAAAAAAATAGGTTTACATACACGTCATCACTTGTCATATTTCTATAAAAAGTTGATAAAGTTTCATGCCATTTCCAATACTTACAACAATTTCAATCCTCCTTCTCAAATTCATGAAATAGTGTTTAAAAGATTATCATTGATAACTTGAGATATTACACGCCTTTGCGAAAGAAGGAAATGCGAGGGACCTCATGCAAGGACCAACATTTTTGGCCATGTCACTAGAGATGGAGATAAAGCCACTAAAGGCTTGAATCTTTGCAATTTTACTACAAAACGAAATCACACAACCAATCAGGGTATCAGCTTTTCAGGTGAGGATGAGAGTAGTGAGAGTGAGTAGTGGTAGGTGAGCTGCTGTCCCTTCAAATATTATAATATTCATCATTGAACTAAAACTCATTATTTCCCTTAAAAAATCCCATCTGAACAATTTGAATTTCAAACATGTAAACACTATTGAATGAAATCTTTTAATGACAAAACAAAGCACAAGTACTATAGTACCTCTGCCATATTTGTGTAAATAAAGTAGTGTCTAAAATTGCGCAGAATCACAATGAAAACATTTTCAGTGAAATATGTGCAACAGGTTCTGGAGGGCTGTACCCTCTGGACAACTTTAGTTAACACAGAGCTAAATTTGTATGTGACTACATAACGTGTATAATGGAACCATTTTGGTAAAGTTTCAGCAAATTCTGGGGTGGTGACCTGACAATCCCTTGCTAAAATGGCAAATGAACCTGCTGTTTGAAATTCTATCCCCTGACACCTCCGTCCCTCGCACTAAAAGTCCATCCCTGCCAAAAGTTCACAATGTTGGCCACCCTCCAAAATTTTTCTTGTCCTTTTTCCTGAATGCAAGTTTTAGGTGTTAAGGGTATACTTTTTGATAGTGTGGGGAGTTTCACACGCATAACGGCAATTTTTCCATCTGTGAGCTAAACTTTTGTGTCTCAAAATGCATGGGATGGAATTTTTACCTAATTTTTGTACAGTAAGTATGTTTTATTTAATTTAGAAGCTTCAATTAGTTAAATGCTACAAATCGAAAGTGAATGATTCCTATTGAACCAACATCACAATTCTCCACCCAAAATGTTATCCCAATTAATAAAGACTTCAATAATTAAAACTTGTATTACACGTTATTTTCCTATTGATATTTAATATAACTGGTTCATGCCCACCACTTACACTTAGGGCTTGCTACAGCTACTCATTTGTGCCTAATTATATCCATATATTTAATTCACAAGTGAGAAGATTAGTTTCTTATTTGTAGGACTTGCTATTTATATGTTTGTATTACTGTATGTGTATCGCAGTCTATTGATACTTATACTATTGCTTCTTTTTTTTCGTTTACGACCTGTGTAAGCCGAATTTCCGATTGTGGACAATAAATTCAAATTCAAATTCAATTCAACTCTGGAAGGAAATTAAGAGATCTTGTGATGGAATTTGAGCAAGTAAAACAATTGCATTTTGTAATGAATTGATTGACTTTTTCAATCCTTGGGAACATGTTGATGGTCACCATTCAAGGGCTGGGGACGTCTTCTATGTATTTGTATTACTAATCTAATTTCCAGCTGTGGTTCTCTTTAGTTGTGGCATCATGCAGTGCACTGTGCAGTAGGCTGTCCTGAAATGTCTTGTTGATAGGATATATGCCTTAGAGAATACCAGACTATATTTGTCAACTATTTACAACATAGTTCCATTGTAGCCTTATAAGTAGTAGTGTTCTAACAATAGTTGTTCTGTACAATTTAAAGAAGAAAACTATGTTAAACTTCACTTACTGAATAGCATGAATAGGAAGGGAGGAGTATTGAGAATTTTCTAATGACATCCCCACCCACACCTCCCCCCCCCCACCACAACTCTTTACGTAAAGGAAAATGTTGTATTATATCAATTTCCAAAATCTGGTATATTGATTTTTTTTGGGGGGGGGTGGGGCTGAATCCAGTATCTGACCAGAAATTAAAATCAAAAAGCCATACTTCTCCAAATTATACTATAATTTAGTAGGAATGATAAAACCTTTACATAAGCAAAAGCAACATGAATAGGAAAATATGTTCAAATATTGAAGTAAAGCTCTACCGGTAAGACAGTCTAACCCCTTCCATCCTGTATTACAGCTACAGCCATATGGATGGGCAAGGCAGAAGAGGAAATTACTGCATCTTTCAGGTCCGTCATTGCTAGAACAATGCTTTTCACAGGTGTTTCCATATCTGTTACTTCCACAACCTAACAGAAAAATAATAATTAATTCATAAAATGCCGCCCTAGTCACGTGAGAAACATCTCAAAATCAGTGCTGTTTCCCAAAGGGCATACAACTTCAGTAATTACCAGTCAACACATTTCTACAGAAATGTGAAGACACTACATTGTTGAAAAGCATAAGAACAGAACAATGAGCGCAAAGGTTTATTGTCATCAGTATTAAATGTTTCCAGTGTATTCAACAATGTCATATAACGAGGCTAGTAAAATTGACCTCAGTGTCATCAACACATTAGGAAATTATTGAAAATTAACAAAATAGGGTACATACACCCTTTCATGTATTTCACTGACAGTATCCATATATGATCCAGAATACCCTTATATGCAGCCTGATCACAAATAGGTTGGCTATAAATGACTGAATTCAATTGATATTCGTTCAAATGACAGTCCAAGAAACTTAGTTGAACGAGTCTTGCTGATTTTCCTGACACTCAGCTTACCTCTCAATCATTAACATGTTGCGGTACAACCAAGGATGTAGGTTTATGTTATTTGTTTGCAACTGTGAGATAAATTTGTAAATGTTGTTGATCTGGAAATAGTAGAAATTATAAGGTTCTGTCTAAAATGCAGGATATATGCATAAATCATTCTGCTACTCTAGGTTACATAGTACTACCTGTAAGTATCCTGCAATTATTAAACTGTTTAACTATAAAAGTATATAATCTGGATTGGGGGACCAAATCACCAGACAGAGAATAAACAGCATGAAGCGGCTCAAAAGGCTCAATTAGAAGTTTTAAGTGAAGCTTCTCATACCACACAATTAATTTTAATTATGAAGTAATTAAATAATGTCTGAACAAGTTGGTGGACAAATAGGGCCAACAACAAAACCACATCAGAACTGCCTTTAATCTGCAGATATGGTAGCTGACAGTTTGAAATTACCAACAGCATACCTTTGCATGCAAGATACAAGGTCTAAAGCTTTTGAAACTGTAGATTTGAGCCATTGCTTCCTATTCTTTATCAACATAATTTCTTTAAAAGGAGAAGTGAAATGGATTACCTGTGAATTTGGATATTTTTTATTGTCTTTTATGATTCAGAAAATCCATAATGCAGAATCTCTATTGTTCATGAAGATATATGTCAGGTATATATTGCAATACAGTAAAACATGGAGAAAATTGTTACCTTCTTCACAGTTTGTTCCTTTGAACCCAGGAGCACAAATGCATTTTCCACTGTTCTCATCACAAATGCCACCGTTATAGCAGTTATCACATATACCATGACAAGCATCTGGGCCCCACCGATGAGGTGGACAAGCTGGTATTGTGAAAAGATCATGCAAAGATGTAAGTTATGTATTTATGCAGCTGAAATAATAGTCAACTCTGTTACTATAAGTAAAATACACATGAGCTGCACCGTCACTATGCTGAATGTGTATTGTCACTCATCAAATCCAACATTTGTTAGTGAAAGACTTAACCAAGAACTTTATAGAGCTGCATTTCACATTTTAGATTACAATGTACCAGCCATTGTCTATTTTCCTATTCTTTACTGCAAACGTCTTATATTCAGACGATCTCTGATCTAGTTCCAATGGGCCTGACTGATCCAAATGTAATCTCTTACATACCACAGTGACAAAAGTAGGCATTTTGAAAAACACATCCAAAATACAGGCGCTAATTACCTAGTTTATAGGGTTGGGCCTTCACATATTTATCATATCCTCTGTTTAAGTAGTGTAGACATTCCCCAAGCATGCTGTCCTTGCTCTTGCACTTGTTTTGAAATTTATAATATTGAGACAATTGCTTCTTGTTAACTTGCGATGATTATTTAACAAAAAACAACTATATTGAGAGAAGCAAATTTTTCTAGAAAAGCTATAGATGAAAAAAGGATCTGTCTGATATTCATAAAGAAATTAAACTAATACCAGTTAGTCTATATAAAAGTTTATATAATTGCAGCATTAACCTGTCACATCTTTTTCGATGGAACCAATTTATCTTTGGTAAAGGATGTTCCTTAAAACGTACTTCAAATCGGAGGTACAGTAATCCATCCTCAGATAACAGAAATTCATAATACTTCGATTAGTACTTGTACAAAAAATTGGCATTAAAGCAAAAATCTATAGATATACTCCGATGCTTTATTTTAAATTAAATTAAATACCAGTGTAAGGTAATCTATTAAAATAGTATTATTGACCAATAGAGTGTAATCTAATGACAAAAGTTCATAGTTTAACGAAAGTGCTGGCAGTTTTCTGCATCTGGAAGTAACAACCACATCCAAATAATGTAGAAGTACAATTTTTTATAAATGTGGTGAGATTTAATAGAGGCATCTGGCCACGGCAAAGTTAGTCAATGTCACCATGGCAATTGAAGTGAGAAAATATGTGGATGGCAAAATGCATTTTTGGATTTTGTAGATGATTGCCAAGATGTTGGCAAGTGTGTCAAACAGTAATTTTCATAATTGTACCGTCTTACACACTGAACACATCTCCGATAAAAATGCAATTTTTAGATTATTATCGTCTTAAGTATACACTTAGTAAATCTTTTCAAAAAAGTAATTTTCAAATGATAGCAGTTTACTCATATACTGTACATTAACTCATCAAAATTGTAATTTATGTGAATTTTCAGACTTTGAAACAATTTGCCAAGGTAGAAGAATTGCAACTCTTTCTAATTTAGTACATCCCCTAAACGACATTTTTTTTCTTTTTTGACCCTTTGGCAAGATGGTAGCAATTGTGTAAAACTCTCCTTTTCAGACTTTCACAGTGTGTCAGTGTGTGTAATAAGGTGTCAATATGCATGTCCATTCTGTGCTTCCTTACAATATTGATGAAGTGAGGATAAACAATTTGTGTATATATTCCAAATCTATCACATTTCCTATAATACATTAATACACAACATGCGATGTTATACAATGATAGTATAACTTTGAAGAACTTTTTTTCATGATAGCATCACCAACCGTGATCTGCCACAAGGAATGATTTATCTGGTAAAAAATAGCTTACACTTGAAGCAACCATCCATCTTGGCACAATACATTTAGTTGGGATATCCAATATGACCGTATAGACTATCATACTTCATGGACAAGAGATAGTTATGGTGTAATGAACCATAATCGTGTTGGGCTTTAGCACAAAATATGATTGAAAATGTCTTAGAAACAAACATATTCTTATTAAGTAGCTATTAAGCAGTTCAAATCTGGAATACAACATTACAAACCTCTTACTATCAACAGTTTTAGACCTTGTCTTGCTCCACTCCTCTCATCGTCGATATGACACTCATAGACACCAGCATCATCTACCTCAACTGGTCCACTGATGGGCCAACTATCCTGTCCATTAATACCTTTGTTCCTTAAATTATCCTTTAACCATCGGAAGTCTGCAACATTTTTCGATCCGGTGCTCGTCATACCAATGCTTACATCTGTATCACCAGCATTGACAGTTACTGAGACCAACTCGTCACTGGGTACAATATCAGCTGAAATCAAGAACATTGTTACAATACAAGTGCTATATTGGCTTGTGTAAAATCTATCTTATAATAAATACTAAATCAAACATTTAACAAGCTCTTCATGAGAATATTTGTTAGGATAATATTTTTCAGCACTTCTTATATTACATGTCAACATAATTGCCCCAAATAACGTAATGCTGTGTTAACAATATCCAGTAAAAGTTCACAAGAACTTTTAATAGTACGGTATGTTTTCACATTATCTGGATTTATTCATTTGCATTCCCATGGATATTAACAGGCTAATGTCAAGAATATAATCTCATAAAAGGGTCAAAGATAATGCTGATGCAAATTGTGCAAAAGAAGCATGTAGCGTTTTTATCATTGGTTTTTACTTTCAACCACACGTCGTCTTCGTACATACTAAAGTTGAGATGCACATGTTTATCATCCTCAGCCACATTACTGCATTGTAATGAAAGCCATGTTGAAGGTACAGTGTCACAGTTGTCCAGATTTTTATAAGCAGTACCAATGCCTACCGTTAATTACACTATGCTAAATACAATATTGTATGTTATCACTATAACCACTTTTGCCTCCCACCTTGAACATTTTCCCCCAAAAATGTTCTTGTCAGGAATACATTTGTTAATATGCATATGCAATGCAATTTAACATGAGACTTGTAATGTGATGAGCTCCCATTATGTAACCTATTCTAAACACGCTGCAGTAATACGTCCACATATAGTTATCATACCACCTGTGATAACGGAGTATTATTATATATTTTATTATATAATGTATGACAGGCAAATAACTACAGCTGTGAGTAACTCACCATCTGATCTCATAAATATTCCTGAGATCGATGTATTGATCCTTCCATCTAATGCAGCTTCACATCCAAACACCCCAAAGGAATCATCATTTCCATTGTCCAATGTTACCCTCCAATGCTTATAAGCACTACCATCATTCCAGACTGGAGCTGGTGGATCTACATTTTCATCGTCATAATTCCTTGTCCGAACAGTCCTAAAAGACTCTACATCTGCAGTCGCTGCGATAGTATCGGATTCGCTAAGGTGACACTGATAGTGTGTTTCACTATTTTCAGACTCAAAAGGCTTTACACCAAGTAAAGTCATCTTTACTGGTTCTATTGAGAGATAACATGTTAACAGTCATTGAAAAAAGAGAACACAATAAGCTTCTTGAAAACAAAACAGATCTTGTCTCTCTAATTTTTTACATATATCATCCTCTAAAAGACAACACAAAAAAAATGTATCATAAATCAGGCAATCATATTTCCTAGGATATTTCCCAGCTGTGTTGGAAATTATTGGAAAAAATGATAAATGTGTCAGGGGACACAGTAAGAAACGATTATACCAGGAGATATAATCGCATGAAAACACGTTTGCTCTGGTTCCAAACATAATAGAAAAATGGGAATGAGAACAAAAAAAAAGAAGCAAAAAATAAAAATCCCCAACAAGAAAACAAACCAAACTGACAAACCAGACAGCCAATCGGCATAGTAATTCATTGCCTTATTTTATATTCGGAGAACCTTTAACAGTAACACTGAATACAAGGGATTTAAATGTTAAAACTTGCTCACATTAACTTATCTGTGATGTCCAGGTTGTAAGTTGTAGCCTACCATATCAACTAACAAGTTCATTCATGTTGTACTTTAGACGTTTGGGTATTCCAAGGTTTTCAGAATTTAACCTCAAATGACTTTTGACCTTTCAAGAAGCAAAATTGTTCTGGTACTCATTAATGTAGACCTAAACACCAACTATTAGAGTAATTCAAGCTTTTCATGTTAAAGGTATACATTTTACAAGGTTTTACAGAGTTGAAACTCTGTTCACGTCAATTGATCTTTCATATTTCAAGAATGTCAGCAGACATTTAGGCAAAATAGAATAAATGGGGACATCATATTTTCCTTTCCTAAGTTTCCAAAAGAGAAGATCAAAGTAATACGTAGCACTGTTGTTCCAGTTAAAACAATGCTGCACATTGTTTGAGCAGCATTTCTAACACGGAAGTGTTAAAGCTTCAGATCTGTTTAAAGAAGAACTGTTTCAAATTACCAATATGACTGTAACATTTGATTTAGACAGGCATAATAAAGCTAAGACTCTGCTGTATGCAAGCAAACAGTCACTTCCTCTAAAGATTGAGACTAGCAACTCCCATTATATAAATTAAATAGTGCGTATATTGCATGCTAAAGGTTAATGAAAACAATATACCTTTTATCAAAGTTCTTCCCCTAAGCATACATAGGACAGCATTTGATAACTGTACATATTTGTTATGATTACATAGATGTTCAAAGTCCTGGTATAATGTTATCAAGGTGTACACTGTACCATGAAATATATTTTAATGGTGACGGTCTCATGCAAATGTACAGTAGAAACAGTACATTGAGCTATCAGACCCATGTAGATATAAAAATGTAAAACAGGATGTTGAATGTCCCAGTTTGTTAATAACATACACCTCAACGTTGTTGTAGGATCTGAGAGATTGAATTTATGTTAAACATAGTGACGAAGGTTTTACTTTTTCTTTCCTGCTCAACTTTACATTCATGAAATCATAGATACCATTGATGAAGGGAAGGGGAATTGAAGAAATCGTTTCAAATTGAAATAAAAAAGGCACTGAAGAGAATATGATGTATAGCCCTGATTTTCTTGAAGAATGAGAGGTGAACAGAGTTGGAAAGTAAATATCTCACATAGTGTAACATGATTTTTTTCATAAATAAAGCATGTCCATTACCCAATGCACAAACATTGATCAGAGTAATTACATCAATATCACTTTAGCTGATATCACAAGTCCAAATAACTAACAGTAAACTTAACATGTTGGCACTGCTAGGGTAGTTTCATTGCTTTTACTCCTTAGTACATTTCATATCACAAGTATAGGCATAGCATTGCTACAAACTTTATAACATATCAACACTGTGGACTTCGGTGAAGGCAACAACACAACATTACCATTTTGTCCATAACTTAGGAGTGTTTGCCACAGCAGCAACGTAGTCAAAGCAATGACCTGCACTTTGTAAGTCATCTTTTCTTCTGACAATATATTTGTTAAACCTGAGAGGAAATTCAAATGAAGAGATATTAAATATTATGTGCAATCATAAACCTCGGTATAACACTGTGTTGTGTACAGGTGACTATCGATGTCTACACTAAACAGAACATTTCTGATGAATTTAATCAACTGTTTGACATTGTACTTTTAATTATTTATCTCAGGATATATCTAATATTGCAATTTGGTTTCCGGCATCTCACAAACAGAGGGTGCAAATTAAAGAATTGTCCAATGCAAGACACCAATTGACAATTAAAGTAAACAACATTTAAAAGTTAAAGCTTCAAGAATGCAGGTTCACTATTGAAACTTGTTCATCACTTTCTCATGGTGGACACTATGAGAATATTTCTTTATAAACATGTCAGGTGAATTGAAGAAAATATTTATATGCCATCTGGTCCTATTAGAGCTTGAATCCTAAATTCACATTTGAAACTCTAACACTTACAAGAAGGTTAAAATTACTTAGTTATGTATGGCCTTTGTTAAAAAATCTTTAATCTGAAACTCAAATCTAGATGAGTGTGCATATAAATCAGCATACTGTAAATATTGTAAATGTAGCGTAGGGATGTGGCAAATACAGTAAAAATGCATTTTGGAAATTTAATGACTTAACCAAATAGACAGAGAGTAAACCTATAGCCTAGTTAAGTGTGCAAGTATTTCAAAGTGCTATAGTTTTCAGAATCAGTTGGTCGAAATCATTGATTTCATCCAGTCGGGTCAATTGTCTTATACTTCCATGTCCTGCTTTAAAGCCCTTTTATTGACCAGTAGTTTGGGAATGAGCAGAAAGAGCAGCATAAACATCAAGTTTCAATTTGAAAGAGATTAAGAATAGTTCATACTTTCATTACAAGTACTTTGAAGCATGATATGGGAGTACAGTATTGACTGTAGCAATTAGCATTAATAAGACAAATTAACCCAATTGGCTCATTGTATTAACAGCACAGTTGAATGTAGTTTTGCTGCTTAAAATATACATAAAAATATTACTGTCAAAGCTAATATTTCCACTGAAATCATGTTAGGTTAAAACGTTAGGCTTTTAAAGAGCCTACTACAGCCTACAGTACAGGTCTAATGTTGCGTTATATTTGATTACCTCGGCTGACATGTACATTAATTAGCAGTACAAATTTCAAACAATGACAATTAACATCACCACAAACACTACAACAACTTAATGCCACATGTTGGAAAGGTCTAGAGTTGTCTGATAATTCCCTGTAAGCCATTAAAGCACAAGTTTTATAATAAATTTGATTTTACTTATATCAAATTTTATTAGAAAATGAAGTAAACACAAATGAACATAAACTGAAGTGTTATTAGATTAGCCATTTAGGCCAGGACTACGTCTAGTTGATCACAAAAAAATTGCCAGTTTTGCATAGGCTACCTAAAATTTCTTCCTGAAATATACCATTGTTTCTCACTAATGTAAGATATAATCATACCACTACTGTTGTCTGCGTCTGACTAGTTCAAAACAACACTTTACCTAACTTAGGCTACGCGAAATGCCACTAGCCTTTAAACATAACGACCCTAGGCAAGGCTACAGATATAAAATTACTAGACCCTACGATAGGACTAGGCTACTAATATGTATCCCAATTCACGCTAATTGTGTTTCCATGTCTGAGTATGGTGATGATTTAGCGTAAGCTTGTGGCCTATCCCAGTTTCTCATGAAAAGAATATAATGCTTCACATGTGAACATTCATTAACTGCGCAGAACAACTAATTGCAAGCAATTCGGCCAGCATATCCAGGCCTATCAAAAGTTTGAAATCATCTCCCGGTGACTGAACCACACACAATAGGCAGATTACTTACCGCTGCAAGAAACCAGTCACTGTCATGTAAATCGTTCAAAAATCGTTCAGTAAAATGCTTCATTGGGTATGTATATGATTGGTCTTCTGCTCTCTCCCGGCATGTCTTCGTGTAAATTGTGCAAACATTAGTTGCATGTTGGTGTATTTTCTATGTGGAGTCAATGTACGGTAGAGTAGAAGGGACCACATGAACGACAACACACATTGTAAAACGATACACAAAAACAATGGAAATTACCCCTTTATAGAGATATTCTAAAGGTACCAAACGGTAAATATCGTAAGACTTTTTTCATAAAACTGGAAGCCACGTGCCCCTCTGACCCTCGTTCATCCTCCCCTTGTAAATGTTGTTTTAACTAGTATGTTATGTGGATTTTTTGTGGAAGGCATATCTAAGTTCCTTAGTTTTGGCATGTTTAGTATTTTTTGTATCGTTACCAGAAGCCATACCTTTTACGATAACTGCAATCTTATGCTCACAGAATATGACAAAGCCTGACTATTGATAGGCTCTCGATCACGACAATGTCTGTAGAGCTCTGACGATATCCTTACATTCCAAAGTGCGACGTCACTGTATAGGAAGTTTCATAGAACAGCAGCGTCATTGAGTAAAAAATATTGTACTGTTTGGTAATACTTCCCAAGTAATGTAGTTACAGCCATGAAACACTGTCAAATGTTGTTAACTTATATTTAAGTAAATGACAAGGATTTGTGTTCATGGTTGCCCGTGGCTGTCACATTCAACAAAATATATCGGTTTCTTCTGCTTCCCAAACGATCATAAATGATGCAACGGACAGAAAACGACGCCCGTGTTTTGAAGGGGTTTTGTGAAACTGGCAAAACGCATCTCAAAGATCCTTGTATCTGTCCATGATCGTTACATTTTCAACGATATTGTCACAGTCGGTTACCCTGTCTACTAATTGCTTGTTGATTATATAGTTCTTCCATCCGTAATACAGGGGGCGCTCTCCAGCCAACTACACATGTCCAAAGGTAACTGCGCATGTGTATTAGGTGACAACATGTATTTGCATAACTAAATTCCTGCACCTCAGGTGCCTATTTTATTTAATCATGCATGGAGAGTGTCCCCTATTGTAAGTCTTGTACAGCGTTTGTACCCTTACAAGATAGAGACATTCTTTACCTTTATGTACATTTGCGTTGGATTGGTTTGGCAGTTGAGAAAGGGGAGTTAATAGGGAGGACGGAAAAAGAGAGGAGGAATAAAGAGCAGAAAGACATTTTAACTGTTCACGTCTTAATTTGCACCGGTACTTGTTATGTAATATATGTACAGGACCCCGTCACAATATCTATGAAACATAGCCTTCTGGGTCGGCTTATTTAAATGTAAGAATTGTTTATTTTGGGTGGAAAGCTGCAAGGTTGTTTAAAATTAAACGACATCGGTGTGCGCAAGGGAGAAGGAGGGGGAAGGAGCCCATCCCCACCTCATCGTTCTTCGTGGGAAAGGCGTTTAGGGTTTATGTAATATATTCACTCGCGGAAGAATTAGACCAATCGTTAATTGATATCCAATAGTTATCAACAAAATCACATGACCAAAGTCTAAGTTTGTCGTTTTTGTTTTTGTTGAATGCTTATTTAAAACAAAATATATATTATAATGTATATTTATATCTATAGGCTAGTTACTAATCTACAACAGGCCTATGTTGAGTCATCGCATGTAAACCAGGAAGTGATAATTTGTGAAACATTTGCATGCATGGCTATGCAGACTGAAGCGGGACTAGACATTTTGTGGATATATCGTAATGCACTACAATATACACACTATGAACCTTTTGTACGTATACGTGCGTGCCAAAAAATTGACAGGGGAAGTTTGAGGTTGTGTCACTCAATAACTTTCAAGGATATATTATCTCGAGAAATGATTGATGATATGAATACAGCTTATTGAAACTGGATAATCCTTCAATACTCCAGAAGTTTGATCACAGGAGGAGGATAAAGTGTGGATAAATAAATGGCAAATTAAAAAAAATTAAATTATCAGTGCCCTGATGACATGATTCACTCTGCCATTGCCAGATGGCTAACATAATGGAACAAAATTGAAAACAATATTTCTCGTTGCTATACAAAATGTTATGAGGGTGCCGTGTGCGCCTCAAGATTCAGAAAATTCTGCAGCAAGTTTGCTGAGTAAGCCATTATTTCAGCTACCAGAAAAGTCTTTTAGTTCCTGGTCGTTTATTTACACATTGATATCTTGGCAACCAAGTTCAAACTGACTTCAAGTTGTAACTACAGACGGTTCTATGCACTTCTCGTGTGGAAATTATGTTTTCAAGTTTGCATTTAAGCCCAGTATGGTTAAAGAAGTAAACACTTGTTTTCACTTCAGTGAAGAAATATCACTCCGAAAGGTGATAAGATTTCTGATGCAACGATGAGATAAAGTGATATTTAAGTTCTCTGACAGTTATTATGATATTTCAGCACTACTATATTTATTTTTTGCAAATTTAGAATAACAAAAATAACCGAACTGGTTTACTGTAAATAAATATTTACTGACAAAGGAAAATGATCAACATAGAATTTCCACACAAACCTTAGAAGTTGCTCTAATCAGAGCTGCAAATTCTCCTTTCAGCGGCTACATAAATAAGCTTGAATGTTATGAATTATCGTCGAATCACATAATCGGTGCTATACGTCGTTGCATAATAAAGGCTAATCAGACAAAGGGCCAAGAACGTTTCGCCAGTATTGTTCTTCTTAGATGATAGAAACTATTAAAAAACTGAAAGAAATCATTTTTTAATGACAATTAGACAACAAAACATTTCTTTATTTTCTTCGTGTTTTCGATAATACTGATGGATAAATACGGACAGGTTTGCTTTTCCCTCTGTACATAATGCTTGTTTAATGTTTATATTTCTGTTTCTTACTCTTTGATGTCCATTTTTATTTATTTTTTATTCTTTACGTTTTCCTTATGTTTTAAATACTACTCGTTTAGTGTCATACTTTCAACTATTTTATGTTTTATAGATTTTGTAACTGAAGTCCTCGGGCAAGTTTTGCCCCGGCTAACCAAGTAACCCTCTACTATGCGAAAGTTTAAATAAAAAACAATAATAAATACGGACCATCATGATTAGGAAAGCAAAACAGATAAAACATATACAGTAAGAATAGTTATTTATTTATGTTGTTTAAATTTCTGTCTGATACCGATCATCCGTTGTTTCTCTATCCTGATTTACGTAAAAATGAGACCCCACTGTCCAACCGCAATCACTTTCACGTTTACATTACAATAACACGTTAAGCTTAAAAAGTGAAACCTATAGTCACGGTTTTATAATCTCTTGTTTATTTTCTCATGCCATAACGGAATTTTGTATTGGATGTATTAATATACTGATGTTGAAATGCTTAAGCTACTCCACGACTACACATCCTCGTGTTTTTAAAGAAATAAATGCACCAAGTATAGCAAGCAGAGCAAACTAGTTTCACTTATCAAAAGTTGTGCAGTGATGTGAAACTTTCCATGCATTAGTCCCCGGCATGATTGAGTGTACTTTAAATACCGTTACTGTTATTTCCTTCTTAAACCATGCAGAATGTGTCACTCTTCCAACAAAACGTACTGGCTACCGTTTACAGACTCGTTTCCATATACGATTTATTGTGAATTCATACTAACATACGGACAGTATATAGCTTATTTTATGCTGGTAGTCTATAAGAAATGTGCATTTATTCTACGAATTTACAATGTAAAATAGAGAACAAAGTTGCATAGACGGTCTAACAAAAGACAGAAAGATATTTAGTGATCGAAACTTAAAAATAATTGTGTAGAACAATGGTTTCATATGATATCAATTGTGGATACAATGACTGTTACTATTATAATACATGTCTAGTCAACATCAGTGTTCAATTACTAACCGTCATATGCCAGATATAACCAGTGTTATTTGTCACAAGTTTATCAACCGTTTTTAGAAAGGTTTTAAATTACAATTTAGACTCAAGTAGAGAAAAATAAATGTATAGGTGGTATAACAATTGACAAGAAGATACTAGAAGATCTTAACATAAAATTGAAATTTCTCACATAAAAACAGCTTATCACGGAGGATTGCCATCTGTATATGTAGCGGAATTGTTTCACCTGAGGTAAACCCAGCCTTATAATGTGCAGTATTGTTTGAAAAGCAAAATATACGATGACTCTTACGTAAAAAAAAAAAAAATCCAGTGTGTAAAAAATAACGAAAGAATATTCATCTTTTCAAAGTGTTCCGATATTCTGTTGTAACTAACTAAAAATAAAAAATAAGCACTCTTTGAATTTTCATGCCTGCGCTTTATCAATTACATTTTGAAAGTTATTAAACGTTGTAACGTGGTCAAAATGTTAAAGTAGCAATTACGTTGTCTTTCTTACAATGATTGATTTAATGACGTATTTCATAACATCTGGGTATAGAGTACAACTTTCAATGTTTTAGATATATGAATATCCATATTATCTAACTGTTATAACCGACTAAATGTGAAAGTAAAAATAAAAACATCTGAAAAACGGTATAACAACAACCCAAGAAAAAAATATTGATGTAACTTTTTCGAAGGTTTCTGTGATTTTCCTATTATTCTGAATACGAAGAGGAAAAAAATTCGTTAAAGTAATAGATTGGTTTATGTAGGCAAATGTCACCATTTCTGCCACAAAAAGTGTTATGCCATGGCCGCAGCCTGCGGGGCGGGAATGGAGGATGAAGATGCCTCCTGAGATTACCACTTCTTAAAAGAAAGTAAGCTTGCGGTAATGTAAACGCCTGGACATTATGCGCTATTTCAGTTAGTTTGAGCGAAATGTTCATATCATTTCTTATGATTTCATTAGTTATTAGTGTGCAACTTCAAGATTCTAGGCACGACTGCTTTTATATATTCAATTACCTGTGTGAAACAATGAATGAAGCAGAGTTTATAAAGTAACGTTAAGTCCCATTTACCGAAGGAATATTTTTTTTCTTCTAATTTACAAGTATTTTAGAAGTGAAAATTACTAAAACGAGATCTCAAAATAAAGAATGTTGTGATTCAACTTACAAGGGTTAGTTAGTGCCATTACCGGCAAACTTGGAAGCAATTTTAGGCAAATATTTCCTTGCTGTGATACGCCAACCGATGTTGGCGGTCCGCTTAGTAGTTTCAGGATGGTCCCTTTCTGGGAATGCCCCCCTCCCCCATTTGTTTTCTTTAAAAAATGCCCTGTTATAAACGCACATCAAAAGCATCAATATATCACATTTGGACGATACATGATGTCTCTCAGCTGCCCGCTAGAGATTTCACACAGGCTACGGCTCTGTTCTGAATTATATTTAGACAAAGAACATTGAATTATTGTTATACATACACGTTTTCATCTATTCTTGTAATTCTATTACATCAAGTTTTGTTCTTAACACCCATATCATTCATGTCATTTGCTTAAAGCAGTGATATTCATAGTTATGTCATGCAAATGTGGCTGATATCTTGCAATGATTGAAGCATTTATTAAAGACAAAATGCCACTGAGCATTATAAGTGACCTGCGTATTATTTTTGCAGTTTTCTAAAACATACATATTTGTGTTTTGTTATCATATGTTGGCATATTCTGGTTCTTGTGGATTATCTTCCTTGAGAAGGTGATGACAAAGACCGTAATCATCCTGTGAAAAAAATGAGGATACGTTATATGAACTGCATATTATTTAAAAGTTACAACTGCGTTTTACTGTGCTCGTTATGTGTGCTTTCACACTACATTGCTATACCACATCCAAATATTTTGCAAATTAAAGGAAATTGTAATCAAGATAAAGGTTTAGATATATTTGAAAAGTTTGCATCAGATCATGTTACTGCAAAGTACTTTAGTTCAGTGAATCACAAAGACAGGACATTTGGACTATATTCCAGTGATGATCGTAGTTGGGAACCGACTTTTAACAAGCCTTTTCATTGTACGAGTGTTAAGTGTGTTACGAGGCTAGCGTGTACTTCTCGTACCCTCATCTGCACCAGAGACCGGCACCCCTTTTGATAATCACTACAGTGTAGTCATTGTTAACGACATTTGCTAAAATATACATTTTTTGTTTTCAATTATCAAACCAGAAAAGGAACAATCACGAAATACTCCTTTCAGTAACACTTCATATCCGCAATTTGATGATATGTGAAGGGAATCCCGTTTCCGGTAAGGGCTGAACGGGGTATGTATTATGTTTGCGGAAGACATTCTAACCGCTACTCTAACCTGTACGCATATGACAAGTGGTAGGGAATATCCTTGTCATACAACCAAAAGGATACTCTTTTCCATTTTTTAAACTAGTATGAGTACTCAAATAGGAGCCAGTGTATTCAGTATGGTGGAGTACATTGCTATGAGCTACACATGAACCAACCTTTGAAAGAATCATACTATGGTTGCTTCCCCTCAGCTGTCGAACTGTGTTGAATAAATCAACCTTGTTTTCCATCCTCATCCTTTCCATTTCGGATTTTACTGCTAGGAAGATTCCAGTACGACCAGCACCATTTCTATATAATTATTATAAAGGAAATAGTGACTGAGTACAGTATCACAATGTATATGGGTACGCTGTTATATTCGTAGATATTTCGATAATGCTGACAATATCCAGTTATTAAGATATTTCAAGGAAAACAATTGAAGTTACTGCAGCATGAAAGCACATCACGATGCCTATAACACTTCGAATTTTTCATGGATATAATACTACGGCATCACCCTGTATCTGATAGATATTCTATAAACTTTCACCAGAAGGAGTACCTTTAAGTTTTTGTGTGCTTGGAATGCATTTTTCTTTGTATGACGTGTTATGGGAGGATGTTTTTGCAAAGAGAAGCAGAAGATCAAGAAAAGTTATCAAAATGAAAAGAAAATACTGAATAGTTTTATGCAGAAGAGTACACTATATAATGAAAGTTCACTAGAATTCTGTACAGCATGCTCATTCGTTCTCACTAAAAACATCGTTTGGGTGAAGGATAAATCTGATTCTTTGACAAATTCAATAATTCATCAAGTTTTCTCTAAAATTAGAAGTGTTATTGTAAGAAGACAAATATAAATATTATTTCTTGCCAGACCAAGCGCCAAATATTTATTTTTTTGAAAAGAGCAAAGCCATTCATGGCCAGAACGAACCGGGATTCGAACCAATCACCTCTGGGTCCCCAGCCCGGAGATTTACCAACTGAGATTTTGAGCCCTTTGTAGGTGGCGATCCCTATATAGCCATGTATATGCTATGGCGCCAGTCAGTAGCAACATTTCCTTGTATCTAGTGTAACCAGGATGTAAACCTCAGTCTCATTCGACACAATGGAGGGAATGGAATTCATGAAAATATCGGCTTTTTTATATATACTGTAATTCTATAGTAAATGAATAATTGGGAAAATTCAGTCTTGCGTAATTCATTTACTTACATACATATATATATATATATAGCTTTTTTTGTGAACTGAATAATCTGCATCACAGGAAATTTTGATACTGTTCTAATACACTGAAATGACGTAAATATCATGTAAGTGGTGTTGACAACTTTTAGGTGAACAAGTTGATACACATGACTGTTAAGCAGCTTTGAAAAGTATCGTCTATCAGCGATCCACAACCTTCTAGACCACGACCCAGACAATTTTGTGTTAGTATACCCGGCCTCCCCTTCCTCTGGTTATTTTTGTCATTACTGTAACACTAGACAAAATAGTTGATAATCGATCGTTTGATCTACTTCCTTGTCAGTAGTTCGTCGACCTTGGCTTGAAGACGCGGCAATGCAATCCTGGTACAAAGGTTACTTTGTAGCACAAACGGAAGTTCAATAACAATCGTACGCTATATAGTTTACTGTACGTTTTTAGTCGGCGATCGGTATAGCCTAATTGCTTAACAAAATATAATATTTCTAAACAGTTTCTGAAAATTTCTTACGATCCAACGCAGGGGTTTAACCAACGGTAATGCAATACACACACAAATTCAAGGAAATAGAGAGTGATTATATTTCGTCAAGATATTTTACCTTCTTATGATTCCTGCAGATGAAATAATTATATCAATCAGTCTGCCTTACCTCATTGACGTACTCAATAGTCATTAGACATGCAATACATATATCTGTGAACATACATCACTATCGACAGAGGTAAGTTTAGCCTAATTTTGTGTTCTTCCCCATGTACGTTGTGCCGTTCAGAGTATTTCATACTCACATACAGTGCACTACTGTAGGTTCTTCCATGTTGAAATCTCCTTGTAACTTCTCCATCGCTTCAACCAGTGGTGCAACATTGCTGCCATTATCCCATGACTTAAGCAACATGTGGTGGACAGAAAGGACTTTCTGCAATCATGAGTGTACAGTTCATGTATAAGAAAACATAAATAAAAGACAATTTTAATATGTTTGGCATACTTTAATTATGGATGAATTATCTAGAACAATTATTTTCAATGAAGAAGTATGAACGCCCAGTTCCATCTAGGAACTGGATATTTCATTTAATTTACAAAGGGTTTGTCATATAATGGGTAATGACGTTTAACAATTTTAAACCTTGGTAATTCTGCTGCAGATACAAAGTAGCTTATAATCAAGATTAGCGCAAAGAGACAGTGGTTATGCAATCATACTCGCTATAAACACATTGCTGGATGATTATAATGTCATTAATATTATTGACTTATGCAGAAAACTCAATTTTCAATGACACAATACTCCGTTATACTGACCTTTGAATATGCATGCCTTAGGTTGAACAAACAATATTCATATAAACCACAATCTTGCTGTTCCTTGAGGTCTACAGTCATGTGACCAAATTCAGACGATCCGTTATCTGGCCAGTATTTACAGCATGTCTGGAAGAAACCATAAATTAATAGATCTCATAAAAATCGGTTTCCTCTTGAACGTCTTGAAAATATCCAACATTTTATTTCTGCAAGGTAAAGTAATACCCTTAAATTTAGATCAATCGGATGGTACAACGCGTAATGCTACTTTTACGACACTTGGGAAGTGCGTGAAGCTATTTGCAGTCTGATTTGTTTATTAGCAAACTTGTAACGACCTTGCCAAAACTTGCCAAACTAATAATTGAAATAATGTTCAATACTTGTTACGACTACTTTACAGTCATTATCATTTGAGTGGAATTTTCTGCAAAGCAAATGTATTATGCAGAAATAAGCTTTTAAAAAAAAATTATAAAGTTTCTGAAAACCCACCAACGGATTTGTTATTGATAATTATATGTATATTTATGAAGATTTTCTCCCTTCGAAGCATCTTTAGTGTAACATTTACTCAAAATAACTTAGCAATGACCAATTTAGGAAACGTTTGCATTTTACCAACTGATAGTTTGTTAAGGGTTGCATTTTGAATACGATTAGATTCCTGGTCCGAAAGGTTTCGTTAGCGAAAAAGAAACCTGGTGAAACTTTAAATTTATAACTAGTATTTAATTACTTGAAATTTAGTTACTATAATATCCAAAGAATATTATTATGTGATTTGAATGTATTTATTTGAATGAATACGTACGAAGATGCTATTTTAATTATCAAATAATATATAGGTCCGGTATCTACGGGTAACGCAAATATCACAAGATGCACACTTTAGAGTAAAAGACATTGCACCAAAACATGATCACAAAGTTTATGGTAAAGGAACAAGTATATGTAGAAAAGTATCACCAACAGTAACATGTATATTTGCCCATTCAATCAATATACCAAGCATACAAGAAAGATAACAAAATAAGCACCTGTCTTTTTTAATCATATATTACAGCATTTTATATCTGACAGAGTTCGGGACAAACTACCATTTTGAATATGCTAATCCAAAACTCATAGCCAAGCTCTCTAGAAATATTGTTGCTCCTTATGTCCAAAGGAAGTTTGAATTAAAATTGATCATGCAACACATGCCATTCTAAGCAGTTATACTTGGCAGTTCAACTTGACTGACAATCCTTTCATATTGTAAAGAATAATATGGTTAAGCTCACAAGCGCACTAATATTTCAGCAACAAAAATGATAGATTATTTTACTACCTTTGCGTGCACCTGCTCGAAAATAAGATTTCTAACGTAAACGAAAAGACATATGTAGAACCATATTAGCAATCCAAGCAAGGAACAAATTGTTTGAAACGAACCGATGAAACGCAGATCAACTTTATAACACCTGAGGACATGTACTTTATGAGTTAGAATAGAATGTTGCAAGTTTACTAATGAGCGGCAAGCAGTCGGGTTTGTTTTTGGAATGGTAGCAGATTGTGGAATGTCTGGCAACTAGCTCAACTCTTGCTTAAAGTATCAATATATGTTTACTGATGAATTTCGGAAAACTAACTACCGAAGTAGATTCAATGTTTCTTATTCTAAGTGCACTCTGACCAAGTGGGTTTAATTGAGAAAAGCTATCGCAATCGAAAGAAAGACATTTATTTTCTGCTGCCCTTATAGAGTGAACGATTTACCGTAAAATCACCGCGAACGCTCATGTCAGCAAATGCAAACAAAATAGTCGATACATGTGGCCTGATCAAGATATTAACGCAGTCTTATACTCGTATTGTCTGCCTTTTACAATTCGACGGAGGAAACGTCTGCAAAAACAACTGTTTATTCATTGCATTTGAAAGAATTTCGCATGCTACATCGTTAAGACCAAGAAAGAGCTACTATTTAAGAGGAGGGACCTCAACCAGGCTAGCCAAGAAAGTCAAAGTAGTCTTATGCCTAACTTTTGTAAACAAACCATAAAGATTTGATTGGCGCATGATCGGTTGGGCGGGGCTTGAAAATTTTAATTGATTAGAACATTGCATAGAACGGTGTCATTTCCACTGAGCTTTTAGTGCAGTAAGCTGGAAAGGTCGAAGTTAAAATTTGGCAAACTAGTACTGAGACTTTAAGCTCACTCATAAGACCACGTCATTAGTATTCTTTTTTGCACAAGCTGTCTATAGGTTATAAAGACATTGTCCTAGGTTGGACGATCTCTCTTATTTATTTTTCCCATACAACTCGAGCTTTGAAGGCTAAACGTTACTGTGACGTATTCGGTTCCGTTCATCCGTGGCACAGTTGTTGTTATGATTGATGTGTTATCTAAAGATATTATGAAGAAAATTACCACGGGAAACTAATAAGTAACGCCGATTCTTTCGTTCGGAGATTTGGCTGTTAATAAATAGTTTTTGTTGTAAGTACGTTGTGCTTATCTGAATCAAATATACTTTCTGTTCTTACCTCGTCATTCGGATCCAGCTGGTTCAGCATTACAATCAGAGGACACTTCCAATCGAATATTAGTCTCCAGAAATCTTCAACAGTGGTCGGCAACGGGGACTGGGTGGCAATGAACGCATCTTCTTTGTTGTGAGACTGTTGTAGATGACAGTTAACGAATAATACGATTGTATGACCATTTAAAGCTCTTATAAATGCTTTCATGGGGATTAATAATGCTGTTGAAGCAATACTTTTCTTCACCTAAATACTTAGTAAGCTGGTTATTCTCTAATTGATTGTTTACTCAATAGAGAATTGATAGGCAAAGCACAAACGTATGGAATAAATGCACTTTATGCAGACTACTGGTTTCAATGTTCCTTACAAACATAATCATTTTCCTTTTATGTAATAAACTACTGAATATACATTTCACTTCAAGATCACTTTAAGCTTTCGGCATTAAATAAAGAACCTCACCATAGTAAGACAGGCATTGATGTAGTTGGTAGAGCTAGTCTTGCCCTGGCTTTGCAAGAAGGGGCGTTTCTTTTCCACTATAAAATACGGATGAAAGAAAGCACATTTTTACATCATAGTAGCATTTTTGTTCTGAATCATCTTAAATTGCTATTTTAATTAGACTGCACCGTCAGCGTGTATTTCATACATATATAGTAACAATTCGGATTGAATATTGACAAGTGGCGTTAATAAGCAAAATGCACACATGATGTAATCCCTTTTAACCTACCAGGAACCATTGGCGGAAATCTGCATCTTGTGGCTTCTTCTGGAGTGGCTTTGTGGGCAGTCTTTGACAATTTGTCAAACTTGGCTAAAAGCTATCATAGACAGAATAAATTGAGAACTACGTGTAAACCACATGTTGTTGTGGAGAATAGGCATTCTTAAATCAAGGCTTATTCTATTGTTTATTCTCAATTTTATGTTAATGATTAGGTAAATATGATATATTAATATTGCGGTAGACAAATGCATAAATGAGTTTATTTCAAATCAAAACATATAGGGCTTTTAACTTTGTTTTAATTTATTTTTTTTAAATTTTGTTTGATAACATGGCTGTCCAGTTTAATTATCATGACATTTCAACGGAAATCAAACTTATGATTACAGAATAACTACAGTTGTTTCTTATTCCTACATTCACAATTTAATAAGAAAAATATTATGTGCAGTTGGCAACCTACGTAACTCCCTTATTGTACATTACAATCATTATTTCTATCAAAAGGGTTAGGTAACACAGTCATATTGCTGTAAGAAATGTACCATCAATTCCCTAATAAATTTCTCGTATCAAAATACTACTCCAATCAATTCCTTTTCTCCGTTACCAGTCTTACGCACCTTGAATTCATGGATAAGCCTATCCTGGTTAGCTTCCACATCAAATGATGCAACTTTATCCAATGGAATGTCTGTGTTACCACTCAAGTAAAACTCTAAGAGACAGTCATGTAGAAACTTAAATTGTTTCTGTTAAAAATGTCAAAGATAGAAAAATATTCATGTTATTTCTGAATAGTTTTACTCCAAAACTTAGTGCAGCCAACATATAATACACGACAAGAAATGAATTATTAAAGGGGAATTGGAAGAAACTGACAGCAAAAAAAAAACAGAAAGAGAACATTTAATATAATCACATGTTCATATTCATATGTACCTTGCTAGTTTCTTTATTCGATTCCATGAAAATATCCAGAACCTATTAGCATTCAGTACTAAATTTCCTTCTCCACATCAGTTTCATCATCAGTGATGAACCAAATCAAGCCAACAGAGAAGCGTAATCAATTCTCACCGCAGTTTGTATCATCATTATTCTGTCTTCTCTCATATTTTCCACAAAACCAAAGATATCGATCTGTTCCTCTGTTTTGATGACATCCATCAGAGAGCAGAGTGCGATGAAAGTACCAGTTCGTCCGACACCGGCGCTATATAACGGATACATTATGCATACCAATTATTCTAGTCTAGACAAACACACGCATACCAAATGATCAAGTATATGGCTAAAGGAGTCCCTAACAACCATTTGGTTGATTAGAATATTGGACATTTGGTCGACTTTAAGCAGTCATTCATTCAAATTCAAACCAACAATGCTTAAAACCCATTAGTTTGCCGCTAGGATGACAGTTAAACGAGGTACCATTTACATGCTGAATTAGATGTTCCATTTATTATGTAATATGATCTGAAACTAGCTTTACATATAAATGAAAGTATATGTTTACTAATATTAGTTTCAGATTTGGTTATCATGATTATTGGTCGACAACAATATAATTTTTTTTTTAATAGCTAGGGTTTATTAGGAAACGTTTATCCTGAGCTGATCTATTTTAAGTTGAAATTAATCGTACAAGAACAAACATCAAGGAGTATCTCTATGCATGGGGAAACCCAACACGCGCGAATGTCAGAGATGATGATAATTTCTGCGTAAAGTAGTAGATTACTAAAAAGTAGTTAATGAGAGTTAGAGTGCGTACATATAGAAATCATCAATGATGTGGACAGTAACATCGGGTACCAGAAGAAAAACATTGCGATTTATTTTGTTAGGCTTCTCTGTGACTCACAGCAATAACTAACCCTACAAGCAGAAATAGTTATGGAAATAGCAATACTTTACAACACAAAAAGCAGTATAATTCTTACCTGCAATGAACCAATAAAGGAGCCTTATTCACTGTTTGATAACTCTT